>CABIKL010000458.1:0-22560 GCA_902196195.1 Aptinothrips rufus
CCCCCCCCCCCCCCCCCCCCCCCCATTCCCCTCGAGGGGTAACCGCATTAACAATCGCCCGGTGTACACACTGTGCACTGCTCCACAGCGCTGCAGCAAAATGACTACGGCACTGCACTGTACCATACGGCCCGGTAGGCTGGACTGATAAAACAGGAATGTAAAGCAACGGTTGTCAGAGTCACGCCAGAGTGGACGACCGGACAAAAGTCTCCTCATCGCGGAGAGATCCGGCGGAGGAAACAACAAGAAAACAACGCAAAAACTGCGTACGGAAGTTGATGTCGTTCTTTCATCGAGTTGTACCCGCTGTACCTCTTGCTTTAGAGACACTCCATGCTAAACGTTAAGACACTACCTCGGCGTAGGTCGATCAGGGTTGCATTCTTTCATCGCGATCGTGCCAGGAAGCAAGAGGGTAAATTAAATGACGTCGAACGGACTTCCCCGAAGTCAGAAAAAAAGTCGAAGGAACTCCTTTGGGCGCAATTTCAGCATCTTTTCAACTTCCCTCTTCAGAGGGTCTGGCAAAGCGAAGGGGATCAAACCCTTCAAGTAGAGATTCGACAAGCTGGCGTCACATAACGTCATGTGACATGAAAATTACGACAAAGTGATGTCATAAGGATGTCATGTTGACATCGTTTGCTGTCACAAGTGAACTCCACATGACGAATCTCTGTTATCATGGTCACTTTCGCCAGCCGGCTCTCGCGTTTCAGGGACTCTTTCGATACGATCTATCTCAGGTGGGATAGACATGCTGCGAATCATGATAACGAATCACTGTTCGACAGGGAAAGACGGCTCCAAGTACTTAATAGCGTTCGCTGATTCCAGGTCATCGACATGGACATGGGCACTACGATGGCGCCCATGGATGGAGGCACCACCATGGACATGGGCGGCGGTGGGAAGAAGCACATGATGATGGTAAACAAGTTCATTTCGGTTATTATGTTTTTGCAACCTCCCTGCCTCTCAGATAACATTTTTCTGTTGCATTCCAAGAAACACAAACAAAAATTGTTCCGTGCATTCGCATTCGTCCTTTCTTATCTTCCGTGGCTTGAACCGGGTATGTTTAATCACGTCGCTGCGTATCAAAATTGATGACCGTGCCTAAATTCATAGTAAATAATTATTTGGTCTTACTGTACTTTTAAAGTCCGGTTTCAGGGATGCAGCGTACAGTATAACCGCCTACATATGCTCTCTAATCTGAAATTGATGTATCGTGATTTTTCAATACTGTACTATATGGCAGCACTCGGTAAATTGTTGACTAGCACGAACTGTAATTGTATTGCTGTTGTCTGGCAGATGATGTACTTCCACGCAACTGTGGAAGAAAGCAATGTGCTCTTCGACTTCTGGCAAATAACTAACGTGGGCAGCATGGTCTACTCATGCGTCATCGTTTTCCTCGTCGCATTCGTATACGAGGGCCTCAAGTACTTCAGGTCAGTTGGCTTCCAAAGCGTTGAGATACATTCGATTCGTAAACGTCGATCAAATAGATGACAGATATACGGTATGAAAAAATCTTCCAAGCAACCCAAGAGGGAAGTCCCACGTCCGCGGTACTTCCCTTCGATACACAAAAACGAGAGGGAGGTCAGGAACATGTCATGCTGATGGTCGTCGCAAAGTCATCACTTGTGACGTCTCTAATATGTCGAAGTACACCCTCGCGGCGACGATATTATGACGTCAGGTAAACGAGCGTGACGTCCTGGTGACGGCAAGAGAACGGCGGGCTACGGTTTCGGAATATCCTGACATTAAAATTTATTTTGTCCCTATTCCATGCCCTTCGAGTAAAAGGGACCAGAGTCCAGATATTCCCAGAAGAATTAACTATGTCAAACTCAGGACAGGCGCTAAAACACGAAACGACAGTTGGAGTTGTTTAGCCGGTTAAACGAACACGTTATGTGTTCGTACAATACGTCAGAGTGACGTGCCCTTGCCTTCCCTCTCGTCCGTGTGTATATATCTTTGGGATTTCGAGAGAATCCATGGTCTATCACTAACGTCTTCTTCTTGAATACTTATTATTGATCTGCTTGGGGAAGGAGGTAACAGGATGAATTGTTTTGAGGATGACAGTAGAGCACCCCATTCCCCCCACTCATCTTTATGCGCTGTTCAGGGACTCTCTGTACGCAAGCCACGAGAAGAGTCACGGACCGAGGCACAAGGGCTCCAATGCAAGCACGGAGGAACTCAACAGAGACCCGGAGAGGCAGAGGTGAGGCAGAGCAGTTGGTTTGACGCGAAGCGAGTGTCATGCACCACACCAATGGTAACTAACAGAGTGTACTAATCAAGGTCTACATCTGCTTACAGCTGGATCAGTGCGGTTCTCAATTCAACGCATGTCATGCAGACCATTCTACACGGGCTGCAATTCTTAGTGTCCTACCTTCTCATGCTTGTTTTCATGACATACAACGTGTATTTGTGTTTGGCTGTAATTCTAGGTGCAATGGTAGGATTTTTCTTGTTTGGCTGGAGGAAACGCAGCTCAGTGGAAATCACTGAACACTGTCAGTAACAGATTTTCGCTGATGTTTGAAATGAAACAAAAGTTAAAGTCCCTCTATTGTTTCCACAATGGACCCTCCTCATATCACAGAGGAACACTTATCGCTATTTTTATACCATCTATTTATAAACCACAACAAACATACCTTTGCAGATTAAGAATAAAGTGGCATGTGCTAAGAGTGTTCTATTCATAAATATGTAACGAACTCATGTCCAATTTTTCTCCCTCCCATATTCAGCAACAGGAACACTAGAATATATCAGAATTCCATTTATTATTTAAACTTGATCACATTTTAACAAACATCAAAATTTTAGATTACAACAATGTCAAGAGTGCAAATAACAATCCTGTAAAATGCATTCTATCTTAATAAATGTAATAATGAGGAAACTGAAGATGGAACGGCTTATACATTTTATTGGAGCATTGAAAGCAAGCTTATCATCATCCTGAATAACAATAATAACAGAATAGTTCATATTAAAAATCAACAGAGAAGGAATCAAAAGAGCCAAACCAAAAATGGACTTCAATATGTCACTTTCATTCCTTTTAAGATGCCAGTGATATAATTGCATCCTATCCAATTTTACAGTTAGCAATCTTGCCTCGGAAGAAATGTTAAGCTGCTTACGAAAATCAAGCAAAAGCAACATTGTTCATCAATAAGAATGAAAAACGTTCATCTCTGAACTACCAATCAAAGTAAAACGAATAAACTTCGAGATGTACATATGTCTAAAGCAGAATAGCAAACATATAACTGAAATAATACTACAAAACAATGATTAAAAGCTCACCATATACTAAACAGTAGCCTAAGGCACAGTCTTACAAACCTACATCTAGCATGCAATATAAATGAGAATAGGAGATACATCCCCACTGATTCTCATCCTGCTACATGTCAGAAAGTGACACACACAGTTCACAATGCAATATGCTTAGCAGTGGTCGAACACTTCGCATGTAGAAAAAATAGCATAGTAATTATTTTCTTTAACTTAAAATAAATATTTGTTTCTATGTATCTGGTGGTACATTAAGTTGCACAAAACAATAGACTCCACATAAAACTTAAAATTGCACGCCTATCGTTAATCTGCAAATGATATAAATTTTTGTAACACTTCAACTCTCTTACTGATGCAAATGGTATGTAAACAATTGAATCAGGCCATAAACTGACAGATCTACTTTGGTGCAGGCTAGATATACACTTTGGTGCACAAAGCTGAGAGTTCGGTTGGCGATTGGTCTCCATTTTCACTGCTGAGTTCAAAATTAAAAATATTAGAGCCACCAGCTGATTCTATGTAAAGTTGATTTAACCTAAGGTACAAATGCCAACAATATGGTCACAAAACAAAAAAATAATACCTGTATATGTCTAATTCATAGGGCGAATAATTATCAAAAGAATTGAGGTAATAAGGGCTTAATAATAAATCAACATGTCTAACCACTACATTTGGTACAGAATGACTATGATTATCAATATACATACTGACAAGATACATACAGAATCATTCAGAAAAGCTTAAGGAGCAATGTACTAAACATACTAATACCCGACCCAGCTCAGACTTGCACTTTGTTCCACAAAAGCAAAAAAAGGAGAAAAAGAAAAATATTTCATGGTGACTAAACTAAAATTGCTGATCATAGTGTACCTTCAATGAAGTCTTGTCTGAGCAGAATGACTACAACTGTACACCTTTTAAAAATTTTTGGGTCAAGCTGAAACCATTAGAGAAGCAAAAATGGCCTCAGATAGATGACTACAGGACAAAAATAAATAAGGTGAAATGTTCTTAGAAAAAGAATACTTAGGCTTATACATTATTGCAAAGATGAAATGAAATATAATCTTCAATCCTCAATGGCAAAAATGATTAAGCTGCACTGACAAAATTTTCTGACAGTTCGCCCAAATCTTTTTGCATTGAGAGTGCCTTAAATAATCAAATGGTGGGTGAATTAACAGGTACTTAGCGAGTCAGAATTTTGCCTATGCATGGAAATGGATAAAAAAATGTAACATGAAAATATAGAGAAAAAAAAATCTATGATGAGGTTACCATACCACATCCTGGACGGCACACACAAATTTATGGCAATTAATAATGTTAGGAGGAACAGAAACTGACAGAACGCGATAATAATTTTAACTCGTTTGAAGAAGAGGGGTGGAGCGAGCAGAGCGAGGCTAGGGCTAGGGCATGTGGTGGCGGTAGGGCAGGGAGGCGGCGGAGGACCGGCCCCGGCGCCGCTGCGGCAGGATGCCCCGGCGCGCCATGTAGAAGCGGAGCGTGGAGATGGGGATGTTGAAGCGGTCCGACACGGTCTGGAACGTGGAGCCCTTGACGACGCACTCGGCTGCCTGGCGCAGCTCCTCCTCGGAGCGCCGGATGCGCGCCTTGCTCGTGTTCACCATGTTGAGCATGCTCATGGCCTCCATGCCGCCCGGCCCAGGGCCCAGCCCCATCCCCTGGTCGTGCTCGAAGTCCGTCGCGGAGAACGTGGGTGTCGAGATGAGGTTCTCCACCGACTGCTGCTGCTGCTGCATCTGCCGATGCATCTGATGCTGCATCTCCTGGAGAGGCGGCATCTGCTGCACACCTGGTTGAAGACTGCCGCGCGCCTGATGCATGCCTGCGCAGAGGGACCAAGCTTCGTTATAGTTCCACAATTAACTTCAGAGTCCCCACTGCAAAACTAAAACACTTTCAGAACGAGTATGGATAGTTATTCTGGGCACTTTACCTTGCAGCATCTCCATTTCTGTAATGCTCTGAAAAGAACCAGGTCATTGGGAGGGAATTCATTACTTTCAAGGTGGCTGATCCCATTGCATTGCACTGTTCAATTCAAAGACTGGCGAGGCAAGAAGCAGTTCTTAGGCGACATACAAGTTAGAAACACAAGCACTCAAACCAGTTTATCAGTTCATCAAAACTTCATACACTTCCCTGAAATAAATATCTTTTTCATTAGTGACTTACTTAAGGCCTTCGATGAGTTGCCTGATAATGATCGACTCTCTGCATTGCGTCTTGCCAAAGATAAATAAAAGTAGTCAGAAAAGGAAGAAGTAAAAAGCTACTGACTTTCAAAGTGTTTTAATAGTCATCCTTGAAATTCTGTACATTTAGGAATATTTGTTGTCGAATTTTACAAAGTCAAAAAATCATTAAATAATAGTACCTAATTGACATCATTAGAGAGTTCTAATTAAATCTTAAGTCTAAACATAACATAGAAAAAAGGTGGCAATAGCCTGAAGCAGACATTAAAAAGTGGTCAAAACTGATGGCCACAATAAAACTTTTGAAAACGTTCAACTTATTAAATGAAAATACTGTAAATATCAGTCTATGCATTTAGCATAAATAAAATAGATCATGCTGATAATAGAGAGTTACCTAATTAAAGTTGCAAATTTTTCACCATGACGTTTCATTCAAATTTGAAGAGAAGAAGGCCATAACTAAACAAATTTTTCTCAATACCTTTGGTATTGCTACAGAATTTATCAAAGACATGAGAATATTTCCTCAACAATAACTTATGAGCTCAACTTGCCTACTTAAGAAATAATGAGCTGCAACAATTATACACATTTGTTTTTCTAGGGTCTCGAAATGAAGAAACCCTCACAGAGAATACTGATTAACTAACTTAAGTAGATGCTGGAAAGAAAGCATACGCCTGAAAGTTGCGAACTTTTAAGTAAAACGAAAACACAGTTTATAGCTGTTTTAAAATAGTGACTGGTGCACAGAATGGCGCCTCATGCCATGGCGATTGATAGTGGACACCATACCACGTCGTTTCATATGGTACAATAATGTAGTACGTGGAATGCCAAAACTTTTGGCAACCGCATTCACAGATGTTCCATTGGCAACTTCTTCCAAGCATTGCTGTATGATTTCAAGGCTATGCGGACGCCTTTTGGCCCTTGGCTGAGAGATGTGCGTTTCCATCAGAGCACCTGCCAGAAGAAAACTGAGTTAGAACCATTTTAAATGATCGAACAGGAAACATATCAGGTGAGTGAGTTGAATTTCGATTTCTCCACATTCCACGGGACTGTTGAAAGAAAAAAAGAAGTAATTAGTAGATGCATTTAGTTGCAGTTAAAACAAAGCAAAACAGAAGACATTAAATTAAAAAAATGTACTCACCTAAGTAAACCATTGTTATTGATAGGAAATGAAAATCAGGAAAGGATGTATTGAAAAGAGAAGGATTAATTGTAATTAACATTTTATTTCCACTGAAAAAAGGAGCTGAAATTATAGCAATAGGATCTGTGCTCTTCAATTAATCTGTCCATTTGTCTCCAAAGAGGAAATATTTTAATATAGAAACATGAACTAAAATGATAACAGAAATGTCAGCTGCCATAGCAAAAATACGCTCATGAACTTCAATAGATTAGTTTAGGAACAAGGAAGGATTTGCAACACACTTCACAGTATACAGTGATTGTAAGAAGCTCAATAAACAAAAAGAAACAATTAAGACTAGGACAGATCTTTTGTAGAAATAATATTATGGACCAATCAAGCCACAAATAGAATAATGCAACTTGGAACTTTAGACTGAGAGCAATAATGCAAAAATTTCACGATGCTTCCTCACCTAATGAATGGCTCACACTGACACAAGTAAAAGTGCAAGGCTTTAAACATTCTTTACAAACATATGTACATATCAAAGATTCTACAGAATCAGAGCTTCCAATCAGTCAAAACCAAAGATCGGTCTTGTCAACAAAACCTCAAACTAAATAGATCTAACTTGCAAAGTGGGATTTGAAACAAAGAATTCTCAGAGTGGTATAAAATTGACCTATATGAAAGCATCATAAAAAAATTTCAACCAATAAAGAAAACGCATATCTAAGAAAAAATTAAATAAAACTAAAAGTTAGAGAAATGTCAAAACTCATGGCTATGTTGACTGCACTTAAACTTTAATGTCCTAATGAGACATTTTTTCCCCCCAGTTTAAATTTTGTCTTTGAGACTGAATGCGCAAGGCATAGCTGTTATGAAAGAGATCAAATGAAGACGATATTTAGGCAGACAAATTTTTCCAAACAAAATATCTTAATGGTTCATTGAAGGTTTAGCTCATTGTATATCTCACTCTTAGCTCTGGGGAAGGTCATGTTCTACTGACTGGCTTATTAATAATTAGAAGCACAGAAATGCAGTCTTCATTTTGTTTTTGTCACATATTTACATCTGACAAATTTAGGGTAACATAGTGCAACAGCTACGACTGCAATGCAAAGAGATTACTGTACTAAACATATACAAATAAATCATAGATAATTATTTTGTAAAAATATTGCTATACATCACAGTGTGTCCAATAAATGTACAGTAGCTTGCTATTAAACTCCTATTGCAGAAATATTGCTTCAGGTTAACAAGAGAGCCATCTTGCGATATAAAATAAAGTGATATAAGTTTCTAAATGTAGACATGAATAATTATAATGTTAGATTACACACATAATACACTATACATTCCAACAATTATCTTTCCCTTTGTTCTGTAGGACTAAACAAAGCACAGGCACACACAAAAACAATCTGACCAAACTGGAGAGCCCAAAGCCAACTACTTTAAAGCTGGCAAACTATAGGTAACTGAGTTCTAAAATATGGCCGATATGTTCAGATCATGATAGCATCAAATGTTTTGATACTGAAGTACTGTAGTAAGTACACACACATGCAGATAGTAGGATTTCTCAATAATTACTGACAATGAAAAATCTTTGGTTTTATCTGCATCCTTAGAAGAGTTAGGACATTTTAAAATCATTATTATATTACAGCTAGTTGTGAAAGATGCTGCATACTTGAGATAATAATAGAATGTTTTCCACATAACACTCAGAGTAAATTTTCAAGCTCATAGAAGAGTAGATAGATCTCCTAAAATCTCCCCTTTGGTTGTTACTGAACAGATTGGAAGGAATGACACCCATTAAGAACATGACCAAAAGGCGAATGATAGGCGAGAGATGAAAATATTTAAGTGGACTGCAACACCATGAATGAATTTAAAGGGACTGAGTAAGAGTCTGAATTTAACTGTAGTAACAAAATACAATATCACATTTGCCAGTCTACTCCACAACTATTAGAGCATCACATGGAGCCAATTGTAAGTATGTAAAACTTCCACCTCTGATGTGACTGTTTCTTTGATTCAGAAGAGCTCATACCTCAGAAAAATAAATACCTATGCTCAAAAAGAAATCACGAAAAAATACATAACGACACATTGACAGAATAATGAAATGATCTGACTGCTCAATATTGATTTGCAAAATTAATCAAAACTGTAGCTCCGTAAAGACCGAACTGTGTGTCAACATCTACCCAACAATACGATAACTCAAGGCATTTATAATTCTACTCTTACGCACAACAACGAAAAAAAAAATCATACAAGAGAACATAACATCTGAAATTTATAAAAAAAATAATTATCTGTAGAGAAGATGAAAAAAAAGAACCAATAGTCATAAAATCTATATAAAGCTACAAAATTGAACCCACACTTGTAAATCAAATGAAGACTAAGGCATGAACAAAAACCAACAAAAAAAGGTCAAAACAGCCAACACAAAGATCTTATAGGAATTGTTAAGGGACATAATAAGCAAAACACAAACATTTTTGGAAAACAGCACAGGAAGAAAGACGAAATAAAACAAACACAAAATAACTAGGGGCACTTTGCAGATCAAAAGTGCAGCATATCCCTAATGGTGCAACGAATGGCCAGCCATTTAACCATTAACATGCTTTGATCAATCAAAGTCCGTTCTAAAGGGAGGGACAGAAACTCAGTAAGATCAACATGAAGAGGTAATCCTTCTAAAAGTCAACCATTCAATTTCTAGTAGCTGAACGCAGCCTCTAGCTTCCACAGAAAACAGTCACAATCCGATAATAAGATAATATTTGACAATATGGAGGTAATAATAACATATGATGAGTATTTAAGCTCTATTTTGCTTCCCACTTCACACAGGAGGTCTATCTGGTTGATCTTGGTCAGCCTCAGATTCATCAGAGTCACTTTCAGAATCCGAATCATCATCCACAGCTTCCCCCCCTGTTTCTGTAGCAGTTTCATTACTTGCTTTGCCTGCAACTGCCACGACGCTGCCACTGTTACTCACTCCAGCTCCAGTAACTTCCTCCTCCTCCTCATCTTCCTCCTCCTCTTCCTCATCCTGATCCTCTTCCTCCCCTTCCACAGCTTCAGTCGGTGGTCCATCCTGAACCTTATTACTGGTGACATTTTGAGCTGCTTCTTGATCAGGTTCTGAATCTAAGTCTATTTCTACGGGAGGTGTTCTTGAGACTTCCAGTTTTGGAGGCCTTAGTTCTTGAATATCACAAAATTCACTTCCAAAATCATTGAACTCTGGACTAAATTCATTATTAAATCCATATTGTCGTTGGGGAGGCACTGATTGAGCTTGCGGAGGGACATGCTGAGTCTGAGGGTGAGGGTGCTGGAACTGCTGTTGCTGCTGCACATGAGTGGTTGGCTGAAGGTGGTGATGTGGAATATGTTGAGCTGGATGTTGCTGGGAGTGTTGCTGCTGTATTTGCTGTGGATGCTGTTGGTGCTGATGTTGCGCTTGGTGCTGTTGCTGTTGATGCTGCTGATGCTGATACTGTTGTTGATATTGTTGCTGCTGTTGCTGATGCATCTGATATTGTGGTGCATTTGCTCGTGGATATGCTGGGTTCATAAAATTCCCTGGCATCCTAAAAGGTTCAGAGTAGAAGTGATAACTGCAGAAAGAAACAAATAATTAGATTAGACTCAAATAAAACCAATGACTAAATGAACAAACTATAGCATGAGGTGAAGAAATTTTAACTTTAAAATCATCAATTGCAAGACAATCTTTAAAATCAGTAGGTGTTCAGAGAGAAAGAAAACAGAGTATGTTTTCTCCAAAATTTAGCACCAATTAAAGCAAGCAAATAGAATCTTCTCAGATTGAATGGAAATTTGATATCACATGTTTATTTCAAAAAATCTCTAAACTTACGATGATCCTGATGAAACGGGTCGTCCTCGTTTCAATGGCAAGCGCAGCATACCAGTTCTTTTCATGTAATTCCTCAATGTGGTTGGAGGAATTTGGAACTGCAGAGCTGCCTGTCTGAGAGTATAGCTTCGGTCCATGACCAGATGTGCCGCTGCCTTCAAACTTGGGTCGTCTCGTTGCGGACGTCCTCTCCGAGCAGTTGAACCCAGCAGATGTTCCAAATGTTGCCATGCTTAAAATGAAAATTTGGAGTTAGTAAGATGGTCACTTCACTGCTATACTAAACCAAGTACGCATGAGTGACAACTTACTGGTACTAACATATCACATAGAAACAGAAAGTCAAGGATATGCAATGATAGAATTTATGAAGAGGTAGAAGAAAAAATGTGACTGAACATATGTGAAATTTCAAACAGAACAAAAAACAAAATAAAATGGGAACATGGTCCTCAAAAAATAAAATTTAAAGTGAGAAAGACATGAGGGATGAAAAGATGGCATGAACTGCATTGCGCCAATAAGAGCAATTTATAATGCAGTAACTAGCATATTAATATGGATGTCACAAATCAAATTTGTAAAAAAACTCCTGAAAATATGCTGCATACTTTTTCATATCTTAAGGAGGCTCATTACTTATTTCTACATTGGAAAGCAGGTTAATTGGATGTAAGCTTAGAAGATTCACTGAAAAATGATTATGAGAGTCAAACACAATGTGGATGATTAACTATAGGGCTGATCCCAATTACAATACAAGCATGAGGAAAAGAGAACAGGGTACACATGCAACCTAACAAACCCTGAGGACAGGAGTAGAATGTGCAAAAAGATACATTATTTCGTGTCTATCGTCCCCACAGATTAAGAGCAAATACTTTAAGGAATTACACATGAAACTTCTTTTCAAGAAAAAATGTTTATTCTGATGATGAAATTACTATAATTTGATACAAACTCGTTATGCAATGCATAAAGGTATAGTGCATACAATTACACTGAGAAAAAGAAGGAGAGATCTACTAATGAATCAACTTCCTCAACAACTTTAGTTGCCCCCAAAATTGAGCATGTCATTATACAATGCCTAAAAAATAAATACAATTCTTTACCACTGTAAAGGATATCAAACTTACTTTCCAACAAAAAGTTGTCAGAGCACAAAATATCTAACAACAGTTTTGAGGGCAAATATCTGACAAGAAGAGTGGTCAGATGAAAAATTGAAGGGCACTTGGTATAATAGTCTAGTTTTAAGTGCATTCCTTGTGAGGCACATATGGAGCAGAATTACACCTTGCATTTCTGGTGAGTATGCAAATCCTCATAAACCGAATAAAAAATAAAAATATACTGCTTGAAGAAAAAAAATTGGTGATAGCAAAAAAACACAAAAAGATGGAAAAAAAAATGCCTATTGAGATCAACTCTTTTCTTGGCATCACTGACTTGCATTTACGCATAATTAGATAACTATTACAACCTTACCCAAACTATTGGCAGAGTAAGAATTCATAGTAAGACACTAAGGTAACAAAGAAACAATCACTTCCATAATGTTCACACACAATGTTTAAGAAACTTCCTCCCTGTATTTAACATATGACTGATTGAAAGAAAGCCGTTCAGGCACAAACCTGATCATAACTATCCAGCCCTTTGGTGACAAGCTTCTCAAAACAAAAACAAACAAAAAAAAAAAACCAAGGAGATTGAAATACAGCACTTTATCTTAAATCCACTATCCTGGCTAAAAATGAAATTGAGCATATAGCCTGTTTTATGACAAGAATCAGTCAAAGCAATTTGCTTCTAATATTTATAATACTGATCTATTTGCTAGTCTTAATTAAGTGCCTCTTTTAACACATGATGGATGATGAATTGTAGAAATTTAGAACTACAAGACAAAAAAGTTTCTTCCAGATCCATTTAGAATTACAATAACCTATGCTGTTTAAAGAAAACAAATCACTTTTTACCCTGATAAAATTAAATTCACCCTATTATAGCCAATTGGAATGTTACAAGGTCATGACACTACAAATAAGAATTTTGCTCCATTTCTTAAAATGTAAGAAGAAACATTCTCTTTATACAGTATGCATCATGCACTATCAGAGCAGTCATCTTTGGCATCAACACCAACTGAAACCGCTCTCTCTGATCCAGCGTTGGGAGACTGTTGGTTTGGTCTCGGAGTGGCTCGCCGTAGGTACGGCGCACTAAACTGACTCTGTATATTGAGTCTTTTCATCCAATCTCGAACAGTTTTTTCTGGCACGCCATGTTTCCTTGATGCTTTGTAGACACTTTCTCCACTACTAACTTCCATTAGAGTGGCCCATAATGATGCCTCTGAGTACTGACGGTAGAAGCGGGCACGAGGTGCCCAGCTGGGACGCATCAGCATCGAAAGTTCTGTTGAAGAATAACCATTCTTTGAATACTGAGTTAAAGTGTAAGAAAATTGAAATAATTCAGTAACAAGCAGCAAGAATTATGGTGTCAATATTTAAGTATATATGGAAAATGATAACAGAACTAAGCTGCATTTTAATGCAAGATATCTTCAATGGCTTCTAACAGTCTGGAATCCACACCAATCTCGAAATTTACAAAGACACCGTAATGAACATGCAGCATGCATACAATGCTTTCACGTATTCCTCCACCTTGCATGCAACAAGCAGACTCTATAAATATGGAAGACACATAAGAAGATTCAATCAGAATTATCAACTCCCTAACCAGCCAGGTAAGAAAAAAGAAGAGGGACACACAACACCGAAACTACATAGATAACGTCAAAACCTTAATAATTTTTTAGGCATGGCCAGATAGAAAATGACACACAAGAAAACTTGAATGAAAAGAAAAGAACTACCAGATTAAAAACATCCTTAAGATATTGTGTTTCACTTTAGGTGGTCAATCAGAAGTTTGGATAAGCTCCAGTTGAGTCTTGTATCTGATTTGCAAAATACATGAGCTTAAATAAAAATGGCTTAATGTACTCATACATGCATTTTTACATTAAATATTTTTTGAATAGAGATACGGTTAAAAAAAATAAAAGTACATTTCCCTCTCACAAACTTAAAAGGAGCGAACTTTTGTCATAAAAACCAGTGAGAAGCACAAAACAAAGCAAACGATATAGTATTCATAGGAAGAAGAATGATGTTTATGGAAGTAACGATTCTTACAAATATTCTGCAAAACGACAATCTATTCAGGCTTCTCCAGTGATTTTCATGACTGGACAATTAGCACATTGCAAGTAAATGAGATTCAATGAAAACACATCTTCACTTTTTAAGTTTAAATCTAACGTTGTATATGGTACATTAAACAGACATGAGACAAACATATTATTTCACATGCAAAGCTGCAAACAGAAAAAATAAATGTTTTCTAAACATGACATACAGTACAGTGATATTTGAAATACAAATAAACTTTGTGGTGACAACAGCCATCTCTTTTTTGTTTTTTTAAGAAAAACTGTGGCAACTTACCTTTTTTTTATATTGATGATACTCCCTGATGAAGCAAATCCATGCTTAAAAAGAAGAAAAAAAAACACTGACTGGTGAAAATTAGAAAGACTTCTAAAATTAAAAATAGGAGAAAGAAATCTGTTGAATTGAATTAAGGATGAATATAGAAATTAATTTAAGAGTAAAGTCAAATCATGATGCTATCCGAATAGGAGTGGTGAGTTTTATAGAAAAAGATGTCAGAGATGAATAATAACGGAAGATATGGCAAAGCAAGATAAAAATGCAAAGAAAATGGATGCAAGCCAAAGGGGGTTAGCAACAAAAAGACCTAGATAATCTTTACATGTCTTTATTAATAAAAATCACCAGAAAATTTGTACATTGGACAATGCACCTCTATTAACCTATTATAGTGCAAGTAGGATCACTATCAAAACTAATTAATCTCTGATGGTAAAATTTAAAAAATATAAGAAGCAAAACCTCATTTATTGTACAAAATTTACAAACTTCAAAAACATTCAAGAAAGTTCCACAAAATAGAGAGCTGCACCGCAGCAGAAGATTGATAGAACATAACGCTCCAAATAAAGGCGCTCATGATCTTGGGAAGTGATTTGGTATGACCAGTATTAAATGTAAAGAAAATAGTACCATTCACAACAACATTAGCCTAATTACGCAAAAGACAATCCAAAATAAACTTGTGTAACAGAGAGTCACTCTATTCTCTTACCATTCAAATTTTCTGTACTCAGTGAGTATGGAACATAAAAAGACATCAACAGTTAAAAGATGCATGCTTCTGAACCTCACAAAAAAAAGATTGGTAGTTCAATAAATAATTCACAATAAACTCTGTAGAACACCTTTCATTCAAACACTATGTAATTGAGAAGCGCATCCTGAGAAGAGCAAGCAAATCATTAATATCTTTGGCATTATCAAGTTAAAATCAACTGAAGAAATGAAACCCACTCTGCATCAGATTAGAACCAGAAAGGAACATCTAATAATATGGAAAATAAAAAAGCTATTAAAAGCTCTTATTTTTTAATAGTTCTTTCCATTCATTGTTAAATTATTAGGAAAACTGTTGAAGAATGGTATGAAACGAACAGAGAGCACTACCACAAAGCTACTCTATCAACAGATTTAATTACATAACAATCAAGGAACCCTGTGATGTATTAAATGTAATGACTGTTTAGCATTCTTAGCAGAAACCAACAGAAGTAGTCTAAAATCCTTGCATTTAAGACTTACTTTGTACCCTGTAAGAGAATTCCAAGGAAAATCACTTCGACTAGCCTTGCATAAATACAGAAACCAAATAAGGGAAAGTGCCTGCAACTTAGTTACATATCAATAAATAAAGCGGTAAGAAGGCCCACCTTTTTCACACCATGGCATTGTTTGGTATGCTCCAGTTTAATACATGACAATACTGATAGTGTAATTTAACTTACTGAAATAAATCTTAAAATGACTCGTTTCTTTCGATACAAGTGAGGAATGTGACTAAAATATCAAGTTTATACATGTGAAAAATTCCACATGTGAAAAATTATTTACATGGTAAAATAATAGTTCACTGAAAAATCAAAAAGGTTTTGAAACCAAAGGGTGACAAGTCTATAACTAAGTTAAATGCAATTGTGTAATTATTGCATGTGATAGCAACCTGTCTTAATTGACCACAAACCTTATTTGACTGGTCTGTTCATCATTAATAAAATATGAATGGATACAATGATGTGATTTTGAAAACTGAATCGGTTACCTTGACAAATTATCCTAAAATACCTAATTGATAAGAAAATTGAGATCCATTGTAAATCAAATGGTCAAGGCCCTGCAAGCAGCTATTAGATGTTTTTAATTGCATTCTTATAAGCAATTCCGTGCTTACAACCAACTAAAGAACAAGATAACTCATATGTAATATATAAGTACCAAAACAGAACCTTCTTACGGTACATCACCATGAGTTTGGAAGTCCTAAGTTCAATTCAGAAATATACTTCAACTCAACTGTGGGACAAGCAAAGGATGGGGAGAGCAAAACAGATGTGAAGACTACACAGCACCCCGCGCAAGAGAAGACGGAGAAGACTCGCCAACAGCAGCTCCCTTTATGCGGTTCTTGATGCGATAGTGCAGAGTAGTCAAAGGAACACCATAATGACGAGCACACGAACGTACAGATTTAAATCTTCCAGCTATCATGTCTTCAACAGCTTGATCGAGGTTTTCCTGTGAATACTGGCGTACTTGACGAACATTGAGCATACGTAGGTACTGCTGCATGTCTGAATTGGACATCATCCTGCCAGATGAGATCATGCTTACATCGTTGCCCAAATTAAAGCCGCCATAATTCAAGTCCAACTTCATGTCTCCTATGGTCATCGTTGTTCGATGAATTATGAAAAAAAAGAGAGAGAGAAAAGGCATGTAAATATTAAAGAAACCGTTAAACATATAGGTTATTTCACACATATTAGCTGCCACTAGTTAAAAAAAAAAGAAAAAGAGATAAGAAAGCATGAAATACTTTCATTCCACAGAAGCAGCAAACTCATTTGCAAAAGCCAAATTTGTTAACAGCAACATGCACAAGTAATATCATCTTGAAAGTTCACAAAGCAAATCATACTGAATACTTGAAAGAGTCCACAAATAAGTGCACTCACAAATTAATACTACATAATTTTGGACTTCTAGCAGCAAAGCTGTTAAAGATGTAACAATCCATTAATACAGATAAAACTGCAAGGCCAACAATAATGTCAACAACAAAAAGAGAAAAAGAAATACCAAGCATGCAGTACTGTGCAATAATTGCCATGCTGGAAGAATTCACACATGCACATCAAGAAGACTTGGTACAGCATGCATTATAGCATTTGTAGAAAAGACAAATTTCAAAAATTGTAGAGTAGAAAGCAATTAAACCACAGCTGAAAAAAACAATTTCGTGCACAAGTGATACAAACTATCTTACAAATGAGAAAAACATAAATATTATGAATAACAAAATCACATGTTATGAAACTGCACCAGAAGACTGCTTATCTTATCCCAACACTTGGACTACAGTGCAGGATCAAGTAGATTTTAACAGTTAATTTGATAAAAGTTTCACAAAAATATGAAAAATGCACATTTTGAGTAGAACAACTAATCAATATGATACATTAATACGATTATATCAACAACCATTACCCATTTTCTACATGGTCATTCCAATAAACCTAAACTCCACCAACTAAGCCATACTCCATCAGTCATCACATGTGCAGGCACATCTCTATGAGGTTCAATCAATAAGACAACTCAAAAAATAGCAAACTTTAATTTAATGCAAGTAGTACAAAATACATTATTGACAGGAGAAAACTGTACACCTTCGGTAACTAGAAACTTAACTTTAGAATCTGATGTAAAACACATTAAGGGGAACCATGGCTTGCAATATCAGACAATACAAGATCTGTCAAAATAACATATCCCTACGAACCAAGCACATAGGGAAGGTAGACAAGATCCCACACAATAAAGGAGGAAGATCTAAAATTACAGTACACAGTTCGGGGCCTTCCATACACCACATGAAACTTTTATGGAGGGAGGGGGTCTGTTCTTAAGTCAAGAAAGGACACAGCGGTAGGTAGGTGTCAGCGCCTAGCCACATGAATTTTTTCCCGTGAAGTCCGAGTGGACCGGGTGGCTTGCTTAGCACAAGCATGGCCCTATCGACGGCGGTTTATGACACCATGGGAGCAAGCATCATCTCAAAATTTCGCAATGTTCGCTTGAATACGTTCACATTGCCGCTTTTATATGAAAACAGGAAACCGCATGACTTAGGGTGTGAGAGGAGGGCGTCGACAAAAAGTCACAGGTCATAGAAGGGAAGTGGGAGTCAAAAAGCAGCCTAGAGAATGTCAAGAGGTATATGGAAGTCCCCTTGTTCTGGCTTGACTTTAACCAAAGAGGGCTCTATAAATGTAAATAGTTACCTGGTCGAGGTTTGACATTTCCAAGCGCAAAACAAAAAGAAATGCTCATGACAAAACAGATACTGCACATAGATCCAGACAGTACCACAATGACAAAGGTATAGCTAATATAAATAATCAATATGAAATTGGAGATAAAGCAGAGCAAATCCAAAGCAAAGGCTAGTAGAAAAAAGCAGAAATTTTAAGAAGCAGTATTTCCTGATCAAGATGAAATTATGGAGGTAGCATAGCAAAATAAAATATGCAACTCCAGTAACGTAAGTCAGATACAAAAAACTGATGTCACCATCAGAAAAAAGAAATTAATAACTTGATAATCATTGTAACAAGCTATGTGTGGATTTGGCATTACACTACCATTAATTTCCAAGGAGAGATGATACAACACCTCAGGTCTCTGCTCTCCACACTCTTAAACAAAGAGAATCATAAATTAATGCTCCAATGCAGTCTCAAATAAAAATTTCAATCTACTAAAAGACATCAATTCAAATCAGATGTCTCCATTGTTGACTATAGACGAACATCACCATGAATAACTTTTAACCTCTTCATCTTCTCCCTAAATCTCCTTTGCCTAAGTCTTGCTAAAACTAATTTTCTTTCACGTTTCTCTGCCTCTGAATGCATTTTACTAATTCGAGCTCTACGACAATCCACCAAGTTAACTGGGCCACCAGGGATATCGAAATCCGAAGTATCTTCTAAAGTATATGGCGAGCTATACTCTGGCATGTCCCTCAATTTGTTCTCATCTTGAATAAGGCCTGAGAGGCCTCCATCAAACTTAGGGCTTCCTTCAAATGACATCATTTTGAGGGTATCCCGGACAGAGGCAGCGACCCTTGACGGCAACGGCAGCCAAGAGAGATGAGCAGAAGGAGGGTCCAAGCCCATCCTCTGACCAACACCTGCATCCAAGACAATAGCATCAAGCTTGAGCCCAGCAATGCTGCTTACTGACTGCCAACCATCCTTGACACATATTTCATAAAAATGTGTCACAAATGATGATTCATAAAACATAAAATAGAGATGGGTTGAAGGTTGGCTGTCTAGACTAATTCCATTCAATTTGGCAGAGCACTTCATCTTCAATCCCATACAAGACATGTGAAAATATTGACTGCAGAAAGATATCTCACGGACAAAAACAAAGCATGTTGGAAAATATTACACAAGCTGCATTCACTAATTCAAAGCATAATAAATGCAGAGCAATTGGAAACTGCTCTGAGCTATCTGAAATGAGCATAGAGCACTACACCATGCTGTACAAGAATTTTGTTTTGACTTTCTGGTGTTACAGGGATGAAGGAGTATACTTGTGATCTACACAGGACATTCAATAAATTGAATGAAAACAGGGAGCACAAATAGAATCAACTAATAAAACAGGAGCTTTATGCACAATCTAAACAAACACAAGGACAATCACATCCTGAAGATAGAGATAAAAACTTCCTGTTTTGAATCTTGTCAGCAGATACTAACATTTTCCGATTAAAACTAATTGATTATGAATGGGAAAAAAAGAGGACTACACCTGCCTATCTTGGACCGCTGAATTTAACAATGTCAGCAGATACTAACATTTTCCGATTAAAACTAATTGATTATGAATGGGAAAAAAAGAGGACTACACACGTCTATCTTGGACCATTGAATTTAACAATGTGCTAAATCAAACAAAGGATTATTTCAAGTATGACCATGGACATACTTGAATTATGAATCGGATGCAGTCATGAGTGAAGGTATCAAAGAAAACAGAAACACAAAATCAAAACTTACCAATGAAACAGAGTAAAAGACATTTTATGTTTACTTTGAAGCACAAATATTTCAGGTTGTGACATTACGCTATAATTCAAATTTTAATTAAAAAAGAGCAGACAATAGTCTGTCAAACATAGATAATAGTTTTGCATCAAAGAATAATGAGTAACACACCAAAAATGAGAATCAACCGAGAGCTTTCTGGGAAACATGGGTACCATGCAAATGAAGTCTTCCACCTCCAGGAAAAAAGATAGAAATCACATTGAGATTTAAATAAAAACCTAATTGATTTCAAAGAATTCAAAATATCATGCAAAGACAGTCATCATACAACCCTACAAACTTGACATTATAAACCTTATGAGTAGCAGCATCATAAAATACCAATCATGCTACAAGTGAGTCAAGACATCTTGGACAAAATAGAATGTTTCATAAGTTAGATGAGAGAGATTGGAAGCCATTCAATAAAAGCCCCACACCTAACAAAACTTTGTTTAACATCTACAAATAACAACAATTTAAGTCAATGGCAGAACTTCTACAAAATCAAGCTCGTAGTAAAAAAAGGAAGAATTAGAAACTTACCATGAATGAGAGATGAAGAAAATTACTGCTGGAGTGAATAAACATCTTCGTCACAGAAGCCGACTTAAAAATATAATATAAATGCGGCCGTCTTCAATCTAATGTCTTGGACAATAGTATTATCTTCTTTCAGGGCCATGGTATTTACAGATAAGGGAGCAATTTAGGAGAAATTATATTCCTAGACTTTGCAGTGTTGGGAGGAGTCCTCCCAGGCAGGAAAAAAAAATCACGGAAAAGAAGTCCAAAACATGACAATGTGATGGAAAAGAGAAATCCTGCACATGTTCAGGCCATACACTACAACTAAAAATACATTACACACATGCCCATGAAGTACAGTACAGTACGGGTCAAACAGACGAATGAAGGTCAAGAGCCCCAAGCTCCCCTCGGCTACAATACAGTGTTCTGTTTCATCAAAAAGCAGTGCAATAGGGATCAGCCAACCCTCTTACTTATGACCTACAAGCATGTGTTGCATGGAAAATCGCATTTATCTCATTAAACAAGGATGTGGAACAATATTGAGGATAAAAGGAAAACATGAACCCACAAATATCACACCACACCCTTGTTATAAACAAAGTGTCATATTCTGAGGTATGAGAGCATGCCATTCAAAAAAGAAAATCATCACTCCTAAATTCAAGTCAGGAGTAATATGATGGCATAAAACAGTACACAGATATCTGAACATACTTCAAATTATGACACTTGATACACACAAAATCTTAATTTCTTTTTACAAACAATAATTTAACTTCAGGTTCATCCCAACCCTTATATCCACATTAAATATCAAAGCTCAAGGAAAGCACAGCAAAAATTAATATCATATAAGCTAATATTTTGATTAAAACGTTCCTTTGGAATTTATGAAAAAAAAACAAGATTAACTTGAGCTATGATAAAAAGATCCAACAAAGAGGGAGCACAGAGCACATACTAGCGTATAACAACAGAATCCCACTAAATTGTCTCCAAGACTTCAATTCAAAATAATTTCCAATAAAAATATTTCTGTCATGTTAACATATTGCCGATGAATCAGAGTGACCGTCAAGTACCCACTAAACTTGAATACTGACTAATAATTAAATAAACTGAATGTCCATCACCGATGCCATGCATCAAATGCTAGTGCTAAAATGGCATGCATACCTTTAATATATTTCACTTTTATTTGCATTTTTAGGAGAGCTGTGTTTGAACTATGTGCTTCCCTCTCATTGCATCCTGAGAAGAGCAGTTGGGCTTGCTATTTATAACAATCGAATTCAATGTAATCGAAGAGCCACAAGTGTAAGCCCAACTCCTCTTCCCTTAAACACAAATTAGGTTAATTTGTACATACCTGCAGTTGACTTGTCAGATCCCTGCATCCCTGATACGCCTGATGGGCCAGCCTGATCCATGGGGGATGTCGGCATAGATACGTCTGGGTTCATGCTGTTTGAGTCGTCCTGAAAATGAGACAAGAAGATATTTAACATGCATAAATGCAAATAATCTTTTGAAATGGCGAAAAAGATTTGAATTAAGACATTACCTGAACATCAAATGAGTCATATTCACCATCGTTGTCAAAGTATGATGATTCTTCCTGATCAGGGTGTTCTCGTTTAATATTTGACTGAAACAAAAAAAGTATACAGTAAGCAATGACTGCTCAAATGATGTCACTAATGAAGACAGTACACTAAGAACTTACTCGTTCTACAACTTCATCTGAATGCGTTTCTTTTAAACTATTATTCCGCTCTGTCTCTCTAAAAGGTGCTGATGTGACGGATGCAGTAATAGGACCAGGCACCCCTAAAACTGCAGCCAGGTCATTACTAGATGAGGTGGGGGTTGATGTGACGGACGGCCCGGGTGTAGTGTTTGTAGATTTAGGTGTCGGTGCACTAGGCTGCTGCTTTTCTCTTCGCTCTGGTTGCTGCTCAGGAAATTTTCTTCGTTTGGCAGGAGGAGTTTCTCTCCCTCC
>CABIKL010000459.1:0-22533 GCA_902196195.1 Aptinothrips rufus
TAACAGCCATGTCTTTCGTATTAAATGAAAGTTTAAGTCTTGAATTACACTGGGTTCACTTCATTCCACTCAAAAATGCACAGGAGCCAAGTTTTCAGAGAAAAACTTCACGTACGGCCGGCTCACTCACGTACGCACGCACTTGCGTGCGTCGCTAACTTTACAGACCTCCCGGTGTGTGCGTGGTCTTCCGGCGCCTATCACTGTGTTGATATTCTGTTTGAAGTTTAGAACGGTCTCATATTCGGCACAACTACTACAGTTCAGCTACATCCATCAATAATAAATAACAGAAAATTTTGGAGCATTGGTGTGATGTTTAATATAAAGAGGAAAGAAAAATAACAATTGCTTGCATTTAATTCTGGTATCATTTATTTAGCTTTCTTCACAGTCATGATGATTTACTCTAATTCTTATATTAACTAATAAGGATTGGTCAAATTGTGCTCCTGACCCTGCATGTTTCCTGCTTTAAGTGTGAATGAGGCACAAGGAAAGCTTTCACCCTGTTGGACAAGTACAAATGCAGAATACAAAAATAAGGAACTCAACTGTGAACTCATAGTATGCGGAGTAACAGATAAATGACTCCATCCTAAAAATAGGTGAGAAGTATTAACTTCAAAGTCAACCACTATCAAAATTGAGAAAAGATAAATCAGAGATGGGCACAGACATCTCCGCATGGCAAGGTTTTGTAATCATGTTACACATAAATATTACACACTAAGGGAGACTAGCACATACTAAAGAGAGTGATAACAAAGTGAAAAATTCAGGGCACACACATGCTATTGTTACATAAAATGCCTTGGCAATGCTTCCAATTTCAGGAAGATTACTGGCCTACAGCTTAAGCTTTCACATTCCTACTAAGACAAAGTGAAGCAAAAAGACAGGGAGCTTTCCAATAGTTGGCCTAAGTAATAGAGAATGAACTTAACAATATCTACACAAATACAGGTGAGTTCTGTTAGAACAGTATAGATTACAGTACTCAATCCAAAAAAGGGAGAGTAAAAATGCTCTTATTTTGAGTTTTGTGGGTCTTGAACTATAATCAAAAGTTTGGATGTCTACCACATAAATGTAAATCAAGATAAAATCGGCATGAAATCCTACAGTTAAAGAGGACTAGCAGTAGCCGCAGGAAAGAATCAATTGAAGAGAAAAAAATATGATTTAGTCAGACAATCAACATTGAAGTAAAATTTCCAAAGGAATTGGCTAAATGTAACAGTGTAAGAGATCAATCTACAAAGAAGTCACGAAGACTTCACACAAGTGAAAAGAACACAAACAAATAAATCAAATATAAATTTAAACAAGCTAAATGAAGTTCACAAACAAAAGAAAAACAATAGCCAACTTTTAAAGAATATCATGAAAGGGAAATGCATTGGATAAAATCAGGTTATAAATAACAATCCAGAAAATGGTCAAAAAACTTCATAATATCTATATGAAATCAAAATTGTAATGACCAATGCATTGACATTATAAACATTTAAGCGGTCAAGAGTTAAAATGCACAAGAGTAACACTGAAAAATAGTTGAAAATCAGGTTAAAATTTTTTAAGCAAAACATGAACTCTTATGAAATTTATGACAAGTATAAGAACAAAATCAGTAAACAGGAACATAAAATATAAAAACTATATCATAAGAGAACAGTCCAAGAATCAATTTAGAATAGAAAACTTAACTTATAAGAACTTCATTTAATCATACTAAATTAAATTGACTTGAGGGCTAATACAGGAATAACACTTGAATCTAAAGAACAAAATGAGTTATCACCTGGAAAAAAGCCTGAGCCCAATCAATCCGTCATCCACTAACAGAAGCAAATGTAGGTGATGAAAACTCATCTTGCTGTTGCACATGATCCATCTCAGCTTCAAATTCAGTTTCCGTTTCGTTTTCATCGGTGTCAGAGTTTGTATCTGACTCAACATCAACACCGTCCTTGTGAAGGAGAGTCACCTTGAGGGCGCACCACATTGCTGTTCTAGCCTGGCGTGAGCTGCCGCTCAAGTCTCTCAGGCTGTCGGCCAGAGCAACTGTATCTGTAGAAAAGCAAAATTGTAGTGATGACTCCACTTCCACTGAGTAAGTTCTTTTTTTGTAACTAAACAAAATCTATAATACCTTTGTCATTTGCCATGAAAAACATATGATGTCGGCTATTAGAATTGATTAGCTCCTCCCTTCTTTTAGTTTGAACTTTTTTGATAGCATCCAACCAGTTGTCCATTGAGGCCCGGATACGAGGATGCACTGGAGTCCCCTTGAGACGCTCCATTTTGGCAATCAATGTTATGACCTGAAACATGAAAGATATGCAGGAAGTAAGACATACAACCACCTGGAATGAAGTGTTCAGTATTTTTGAGCTTCATTGAAGCACTGACTTTGTCAAAACGCATATACTTACACGACCATGTTCACGGTATTGATCTACAATCAGTCTGTCAACTCGTGATGGCGTCAAAGGAAGTCTAGGTACAGGTATATTGTTGGCTGAAGAGACTTTCTTGCCTGGGTTGTAGCGTGCTAAATCTGCCTCAGTCCTCTTACGTTCCTTCTCTAAACTTTTGAACTGATTGTAACACTCTTCCAGTCTAGCATGAAGTTCGTTTGACGGACCAGACTTCCGGCTACAAACAAACATAAATGATTACTACAGATGCCATTGAATTACCTTAAATAAAATACTTTTATACAAAAAAATATGAATACCTCATTCGGAAGCCACTACCATTAACCGGTGGAACACCAGTGAATGTTACTTGAGCAACAGAGTTATCCAAGTATAGAGGAGGTCGAAAGATTGACTGGACTTTTCTGTGATGGAACACATCCGATGACATAATTGTGTCAAATTGAGGTGGTGGCATTATAGGGACACCTGGAAATGGAACTGGCAACACAAGGGAGTTGGGGCGGGGCTGACTAAAGTGAAATGGAGCTGGTCCACGGTATCCACTCCTGTAGTTATTGATGCTATGATTGTTGTTAGAAATATGACTGCAGTTGTTGTTGTAGTTCAAACACGATTTTTGGTTTGAATGATTGCTGTTATTCATGTATGTGCTGAAATCTTTCCTGTTGTCATTTTGATGTGTAGGCACATCTTCAGATAGATTGCCGAGCTGAAACCAAAAATGCAATATAAGCTTAACTGATCACACCAAGAGAGAAATTTAATAAATTATGAGTAAGGCTCAAATAGGAGTAACCAAACAAGTTAAGAGGCTTAGAAGAAAATACATACCAGTTGATGATTGAACAGTCTATCAGAGGAGCTTGATTGATTAAGTGATTTGCAAGAATTTGAGAAAAAGTGAGAAGGTAGATAATTTTGTTTTCTTGAGTCAATATCAAAGCCAAGAGATGAATTCAAATCCAAACTATAATCTAGATCACTGAGTTGAGCTGTAATCTAAATAATGAAAAACAAAAAAATTAAATCAGAAATGTGAAAGTCTTCATTCCTACAGAAAACCACTTTCCTCAAAACTTTGTTTATGATATTAGAGAAAACAATGTCTTATATACCTCATACATAGCGGGGGATGGATTACATCTAGATCTGTTACTTGCCAGTGATTTTGAATGCTCTTGCACCTCATTCTGTGAAAACCATCGATTCGACATATTTGTTGAGGAATTGAAGGTACCATAGTCCTTGTTGTTAAAATCTGAAATATGAGACAAAATCTAAAACTAACAACCAAAAATTTTTCCCTGTTCTATATGTCAATTCTTAGATAAAAACATGAAAGCAAATAAAATTCAATTAGAGAAGCAGATTTATGAAAAGTGTAACATACCGTTAATCTCTCTATCAGTCTGTCCAACTTCATCAAAGCTCTGACTGTGGGACTGAAGGAATGCTGCAGGACGTTGATGCACAAGATTCAATGGTGTGTGTTGTTGAGTTGATGGGAAAGCATAAGGGTTCACCTCTTCATTACAATCTAGACCAAATTTGTCTAGTCTAAGAGTCATATTGTTTAGCTCCTGAAAAAAATACAAAGATCAAGGCTAAAGAAGACACATTTTTTGAAAAGGAAATTGGAATGGCATGTGAACGTACGTATGAGGTGTTGAGACCATAATCTTCATTACTTGTTGACTCATCAAGATTTGAATACTGATTTTCATTTTGAAAACTTGAGTTCATATTGTTATTTAACCAATATGAATCAGAATTCTTTTTGTTTTGAGCAGATAAAGACTGCTGTAAGTTTGAGTATGTGTCACAGTCGGTGCCATCATAGTTGCTGAAATAATCAAAGGTTTGGTTTCAAAGAGAAAAGGTTTGCAAAATATAGTTTTAAGAAGATAAATTATTTCGTCATTCTTACATGTGATATCCATTGTGATTGTCATCATCAAGTAGTTTGGCTACAAAATCATCCATGCAAATTGTAGCATCATCCTCTTCAGCCTGCAAAAAAGACCAAACAATGAATAAATGTTAAGCTAAAAATAAAAAAAAATATTCTTATTCACTCTGCAATCTGAGATTTGATCATTTTAAAAATGTTAGTTCAGACACAGGGATTGGTATATCCAACACTTATTTCATCTGGAGTAATAACTTTTGAGGACATTATAGAAGTAAGTAAATTTCTATTTATATGGAGATGAGGTAAAAGACATGGATCAAAATTTCTATTAAAGGCAGAATGAACTCTGACATTGTAAAATCAAGGAACAAATTTGGGTCTCTCATAGGTTAAGTTCTACCCCAACAATAAGACCGGCAAGTTGCAGTTCGGATTTACGAGGCAGTTTGCCACCAGCTTGGATATCAAAGCACGCTGCTGAAACGACACCCCACCGGCGTAAGCTGAGCAGACTAGGAACGCCAAGAGCTACAACCCCCTGCTGAGATTGAGGTTAACCCCAAGTGCCATGAGGGGAGGCAGGATGCCGCAGGTACCCGCCCCTACAACGTCACCTCACCTGGAGCCGGCCCTGCCACATGGCGTGGCCCGGAGTCGCTGCGTGGGTGTAGTCCCCGAACCCCGCGACCGAAACACCCGGAGGAACCCGGCCCTGCCTGTGCTGGGGGTGCATCCCGTTCATCTAGGGTCTAGGCTGGTCTAGGGGTTGTCCAGTATGGAGAGCGCCCGGCTGGCCCGGCTCGGCAAGAAGGGCAGGTGGCTCGCGACCGCTCAATGTAGGGGACGGTAGGCACGTCGAGTGTCTAGAAGTCTCGATCTCGAGCAGATAGCCAGCCACTGATCCTGCCTACAACACTCCCAGCCCCAGCCGGCCTGCGCTCGGCTCGTGCCCCTCACCCCTCCACGTCCCGCCGGTAGAGGGGGAGGGGGTCACAGAACCCCCTCTCCCTCTACCCACCGGCGTAAGCCAGTCGCAGACCGCTCCCCTCCCCTCCCCTCCCTTTCCCTGCTGGCACGGACCAGAACAGCCACCACCGCCGAAGGGGAAGGGGTCGCGTATCGAATGCAGGTATTACGTAACGCCGCGGACAGGGTAGGAGGAGGAGGTAGGACTAGAACTACCGAACCGTTACGCAAAAGTAGGGCTTAGCGTCATAAGGGCTTACTGAAGCAATGAACAGGAGCGGGACATGGCGCTCGGGTTGGAAAGGTCGCCAATCAACCAGCAACATTCACACCGGGCGAAGAAGTCGGTTACGTTTCCGACATAGAATCGAGCCGAAATTTGTTCTCCCTTGGTTTCCTGTTTGTCTTCCGAAGAGGATAGAAAGCATAGAGGAGAGTCACCACAGTAAGCGAGACATTTCGGCGTCGAAAACGTCGAAATCGACGCCAAATTGGTTCTGAAAACGATCAGTTCTCGAACATTCTATGTCAAAACGATGTCGAAAATCGACATCACGTCGTTTCTTATCACTATTTCGATTTTGGTATAAAAAATAATATCGTTTCGATATCGACGACGAAATTTCTCACCGATAGCTGCCCAGCGGCCATCCTGATTCAAAGCGATATTAGACGTGGGAGCCCTGGCAGCACCTGCCCTGCCCTCCCTCTGAACCGCATGTCATGCCACCGCTCAGGACAGCCGTGTCCCCACGGATTGATTCCCGGGCGATGCGGGGTGGGAGAGAAACAAGTCCCCACCGACTAATGTAATTTACAACTTGGCACTAATTCTCATTATTACTCTGCATTAAAATTGCTTTATCTTGCGTTGGTTCCATTGAACTAGGTTTTATTAACTATGCCCAAATAAATGATTTCATTTACATAATTTAGAACGCCACTTTCGCGTGCAGGACTCCCTGTGGGAGAGGCTAGGCGTGGCAGAGCAGCTCATCAGGCTCCTCTGCACTAGTAGGACAGCTCTCGAAGAAAATGTGGGAATGGTGTCCTCGAACATCCCGTCCAGGGTGTGGGCGTGGCGTGGCGTAGCGGGGGGATTGCGTAGAATTCGCCATACCGGTGACAACCGAATGGCAACGAGGAAACAAGCGGGAGGGGAAGGAATGGAATGGGCTAGGAGTCCGAAATGAGAATAGAGTTAGGTAACCTAACGAGAGGGGGAAGTAGGCTGGTTGGATGACAGGGGCAAGGTAGGCAGGCCAGGACAGCACGTTGATGTGACGGGTGTGCCTACCTAGCAGGCGCTGAGCAGGGGCAACGTAGGCAACCCGGCACGACACGTCGACGTGACGGGTGTGCCTACCTAGCAGGCGCTGAGCAGGGGCAACGTAGGCAACCCAGCACGACACGTCGACGTGACGGGTGTGCCTACCTAGCAGGCGCTGAGCAGGGGCAACGAAGGCAACCCAGCACAACACTTCGATTTGACGGGTGTGCCTACCTAGCAGGCGCTGCTTAGGAGCAAGCAACCCAGCACAACAGGTCGACGTAACAGGCCTCCCAGTCAGAAATGGACATCAAATCGACGTGATTTTAGTCGAAACGACGTCGAATCGACCCGCCATTTCTCACTGGGCTGTCTTTAGTCAATCCAGACAGAGACTGGACATTTCTGGCCAAGTCCATTCTTAGGCTGGACTGCTATACCCGAAATCCATTTTAAGCCAGCCCGGTCCAACGCGACACAAAGCATCGTTTCGAAACGCTCGCAACGGTTGCCGAGAAAAACATCGTCGTAAGAATAAAAAACAAGACATTTCCAAAAACACAGATATTAACCACTATTTCATCCCCTTACTAACGACATGGCTGAAATTCACAAGAACCCACCACCGAGCCCACCACACTCGGAAACGTACCGTTTTTATTTCACAGCAAGGAGCGGGAGAAGGCAACGGGGGACTTATCGTAACGGCCGTTTCAGCTTATTCCAGATTCGTACAAAATAAAGCTAGCAAAATACACGTTGCAGTTATCTTCCATATTTCATACAGGAATAATTCCTGATATGGCACTCTATTTTAAAGTCAAAAATTTGAAAAGCTTTTGAATCAAATCAAACGAAGCCCGTACTGAAATGGCCGCTATCATGCACGACTTTTCATGATGTACGTTTTCTAACTCACCTCTTTCTTCAAAAGCGATGAAACATTTCCCCACCAAAGTTTCCCCATGTTCCGTGAAATAGCAGGTCACTGGCAACAAATATTATTCCTGGCAACGTCAACAACACGTACACTTGACAAGCCACAAACTTCACGACCTGCAGCAATGCCGAACCACACTTGAATGAGCCAACGACAGGATTTCAAACCGGCGTTCGCATCAGTTTGCATTCATCCCGCCCAGGGGCGACAACATCGTAACGGAAATGAGCGCGCGCCGCAGAAAGTAGTTCGCGACAATAAATAGATTTAAGGCGTTTGAGCCGAGAAAAAACAAACGTTGAAAGCTAAAACACGTTCCAGTACCCACGCAGAGATATTACAATGTTTAAACGCTTTCTAGATTTGCAAGTGAGTATCGCGCGCGAACTTGACCGCACTTGACCGGCATGGCTGAACTGTCACTCTAGATCTGAAGTACCTGTCATGTCCCCATTTCAAACGAAAACACGTTGTAGCTGCCAAAGTGTCGTAACGGCTTTTGACAAGCTCAACTTAAATGGAAGACGCTATCACCAAAGCTACTACTGAGCTTAGAGACAATACTCACTATCTTTTTGCAGAGGGCTTGGGGCTATCTAGAAAGCTGGAAAAGGATAAATCATAAGAAAACGATTTATGGCAGAGCAATTTGTTTTTTCGATATCCACATTCTCGGGCGAAACCATAAGACGGTATGCTCCCTTGATTTAGGTGTAAACATACAATGAAATGAGGAATGAAAAAGATTGACCTTATAAAAACTTTAGACGACCTTTAAAACAGGATTTTAAATTTATTCTCATTTTCTAATGCGTGCAGACATCGTTAGCCCGCTACACTGCCCTGAAATCCTTTCCTTGATCTTTTCAATCATCTAAAACAATTTCCAGAAAACCAAAACTTTTAGAAAATGTGACTTTTGATTGATGATTCAAGATAAAAATTCTTATTTTGTAGAATGATGTACTTATAAAATTAAAACAACAAAATTCATTGAAATCTAAGAGAATTTACACATCTACAATTAAATATGTTTTTTACAATTTAAAAGAAATGATACTCTTAAAGTATGATGGAATGTTAGTTGATTATGTAGAATACCTTCCTGAAGATAGTTGAGAATTCAGAAAACATTACAAGGAGCATGCATTGTTTTATCAGCAAGGTTGAATACAGGAGTTAATATTGGCTTTGAATGTAAACAGTTCACATCCTCTGATTTCAAAACTGTCTTCCAGTATTCAATGAGTTCTTCCACCATGATTTCTTGAAGCACAGAAGGTGATTTTCGGCATATCCTCATAGCTTCACTCTGAAATTAAATTAAATTAATATCTACTCTCAGTGAGAATCATAGCTCTAACAGAAATAAGGCGTATTTACACACCTTGATGTGACTAACAACACGGAGAGGACGGCATTCAGACAATGCCATATTTGAAGAAGTTCTGCAGAGTGCTAATGTTTCCTTGAGTTCCTTAATACCATAGTAATTTAAGGCTTCAGCTACTTCTGTTAAAAATGCACTACTATTATCTGCAACAAATATGGGTATACAAGGAACCAGGGAAATTGATCTACTTACAAAATGTTTGTTGAATGTCAAATTTGAGTTCATTTAGTGGCTTCTATAGTAAATATCTTGGGTACTTACCTTGAGAAATTTCTATCTTGAAGCCATTTTTCAATATTACATCTGCTGTCACCACTCTTATTCTTCTAATTTCATTTAATGTGCATGAGAGGGATAAAAGTGTAGACCAAGCATCTTCACCCAAAACCCTGGTGAAAAACAAAAGGCTGATTATAAAAATCGAGAGAGGGAAAGCAGAAGTGAAATACAATAAAAAAAGGCTCAGCTTACGAAGGATCCAATTTTTCCAAAGGTTGCAAGGGTTTACGAACAAGGGCATGAGTGCTTAGAAGACGATGATTTATGACAATCTCTTGAAGTCGGTGAGGATTTAAGAGACTTAGCTGCACTTTCTCTAAACAAACCCATGTGCCACTTGGTTCTAAATGACCGATAAGGCACATATTAGAACTAAGAAGATGTTGCCTGCGAAAATTATCAGACAATGTGGGTTGGTTTTTTCTAGTGTCAGTGGATTGTACACATAAAAATTTTCGTCATACCGTTCTACAGATAATGATGCCACATTATTCTTTGCCTTGACTATATCAATTCCAATGCTGCATGAGACCTCCCGTCTTGTGAATTTCTTTTTGTCAGGAATAAGTTTTCTTTTCTCATCTTTTGTTGGCAACTTTTTTACCCATTCCAGTTTTTTCTGTTTGTCAAAAGTTTTCCAAACCTGACAAAAAAAAGAGGCTTGCGGGTGAGCAGGTAGCATAAGTTATTAAGTACAAATGGAAAGAATTTACATTGAAATATCAGTAATTGAATCAAATGTAAACGAATAAAGCTCATACCTTTCGAGTGGTAGCTGTTTCCCTAGCAATTTCCTCATAGTGCTCCCTCTCCTCCGTGGATAGGGATTGCCATTTTTCTGCTAGTAATGATGCAACATTTGTAAATGCGATGCCAGGATTTTCAAGTATAACTGAAAAAAAAGTACAAGAATTTTGCTTTAGCCCAAGAATGTTGAACTTGAATGAAAATTAGTTTACTTTTAAAGAATGAAAAAAGAAATACATACTTTGAGGTCGAACCTCACGAGCAAACTTAGTGAAAGCCGCAAGTTCTCTTCTTCCCATTTGACTACTCACACTCTGAAGAGAGCAATTCAATCCTGGAGAAACTCCACCAGAGGTAGGCAATCTGAAAAAAGAATAGATAAACTTCCAGAATATATATCAGAGTACATGCAGCATTTTGTAAAAGTGTGCATCGCTGGCTCATTATGGAAGCAAGATTGAAAAAAGTGAATATTATACCGTGAACATTTTTGTGGACTTTTTTGAGGTTGAGGAGGAGATAATTTTTTCAAACCTCCAAAAACATCAGACGAGTTTAAGTTCTTCTTTGAAGGAGGACTAGGGGTTCTGGATCTTGCCTTCAATATAATATCTTCTTCAATAATGTCCAATTTCATTGCTCGATTCTGACACGCAGAGACAGTTGTTTCACTGGATTCAGCAGCTGCTGCTGTGGACATTCTGCCAACTAAGACACAAGACCCCTGTAGGAAGGGAAAAAATTTAATGTGATCCCTTTTAAATCTTGTACGCAAAAGTACTTTCAACCAATTTTCAGATCCTATTACCTTGACTAGGTCACCCTGTGGTGTAGCCACATGTCCCATACTCCACTCCTCTGCACCAAAAGGAACTACATTTTTCAATGGGAGCTTAAGTCCATCATCTGCAACTTGCATTGAACACTCCTCTCTTCTTTCAATAGCATCCAGGCACGTGCTCAATCCATTGAGATCATTGATATCAACTCTATCCCAGAGGTTTTCCAAATCAGGTGAGCCAGAAAAATGATTTGTGTGCTCATCTGATATGAGTAGCCCTTCATTTAATTCCTTGACTTCCTTATCACAATCACCATTGTTTTCACTTTCTTCTACACGATGCATAGCATTGTGGTCTTTATGCAAATTACCATTCATATTAATTTCATTTTCATTGACAGATATTGTGTTTTTGAGATTCAGTGACCTTTTGGTAACTGAGGCTGAGGTTGATACATCAAGAGATAAACAATTTTCATCAGGAGATTCCTCCTCCTGATGTTGGTTGGTAAGAAGACCTTCCTTGAACTTGCCAGGTGTATGAAACTCTGACAAGTATGATGAACTCACAGAATCTTCATTGGATTCGAGATTATGATCTTGGACGCTAGAGTTTTGATCTTTTTTGTCATCCGTAGAATGTGCCACTTTATTGTCCTCTATGTTGTCTGATATTAGAATGGAATGTGATTTAACTCCATTCTCAAAAACGCTTCCAGGTTTTGGCGCGCTATGTTCATCTTCAACTTTCCTTTTTTTCCTGGAGTGCTCTTCTTCATCACTTCCAATAGAAGATTCTTTGGAAAGTTGCTGTTGTCTGGATGGTTCTTGGACTTCTTGCAGGTTGCTATTTTGCAATTTTGGAACACTGTAGTATGCAGAAAGCTGTTTCTGGATCGCACAGAGGACATCATCCTACACACATGGAGAGCACATTTTTATGAATGTTCTAAATCTGATCCCAACCGAAATCAGTAGCAAAGTATTCACCAACCTCATCTTTCAGAAGCACTTTTGTCTTGTTTGGCTCTAAGTTCACATCTATATTTGAAGGAGAAGAAGTAATAGAAAACAAGCAAACTGTAAATTTTCTTGTTGAAAATTTGTCTCCAAAGCTCTCAGCCAGCTGCTGGTGGAGGACCTGAAATTTTTTATCGAACACAGCACAAAGTAAATGAGGAAAAGTGTATTCTTCAAGACCTATGCAACAGCTGCAGAATGTTCAAATTGTATCATGCCCCTAACATAAGCTTACCTTCAGCATCTTTTTGTATATTACAGGTCTTTGATTTATGAAAACTAAAGATAAAGCAGGAGTGGATTTTATCAGAAGTGAAATATCACAATCTCTCTTAGGTACAAACATTTCAATGCTAATCTGTAAAATATGAGATTAGACAAGGAAACAATTTTAAGGTGTCTAGAGGCAATAAAAAGAGTATCTTGGCAGTCAACATGGAAATTATTTTGATCAATAGTTGTAAATTTTAGTTACCTAGGAGTGAATGTTTTTTTCTTACCTCACTAGTGACTTTGAAACACAAATGTTCTAATTTTTGACATGTTGAGTACCCAATTAATTGGGAAAAAGAATTTTGTAAATTAGAGCAGGGTATTTTTTGCCAAATCAGACATTTGTTATGGTAGAGACTAACACGGACATTTGGCTTGATCACAGCAAGTGATTTCACGACAGTCTCAACCTGCTTCAATTCCTCCAATGCTCTGCGAGTTGATCCCATAAGCTGACGTCTAACTGGAAGATTCTTGAATAAATTTGACACAACCACAGTGGTACCTAGAAAATGTTGGGAAAATGAGAGAGATGGACGGTTTAAAGCTCTGTAATTTTTCAGTCTTGAAGTCCGCACCTTGAACATGATGAGATGGTTTGGTTCCGATAATATTGCCTGAAGAATCAAGTGTATAAATCATAGCCATTGGGTCTGCGGATGTAGCAGTTGTGAGTGTGACGTTGCCAACAGCACAGAGAGCATTTAAAGCCTCCCCTCTAAATCCATAACTCTCAAGTGATTCTGGAAACAATTTAAATTCAATATGAGCGGTCCAGTACATCATTATGCTGACGGGTGTCAACGCTATGAGAGTAAATAAGCTCTACTATACTTACCTAAATCACTAAAGTTTGAAATTTTTGAAGTGTAATGAGGCAATGCCATGCAAACTGTATTGCTTTTACAGATACCGGATCCATTATCTTTTACTTCAATGCGATCCAAACCATTGTTCACCTGCAGCGAAGGGGGAAACGACTGAGCAGTGTATACTTACTTGAAAAGAAAAGGAGCAGAAATATTCAAGTTCCTTACCAATTTTACATCCACGGATGATGCCCCAGAATCAAAAGAATTTTCAACAAGTTCTTTAACTGCACTAGAGACTGAGGTTATGATTTGAGAACTTGTTATAAGTTTAACAGTAGAAGCTGGAAGCTGGGCAAGTGACATCCTGATATTTCTTTGAAAAGCTGATCGAGAACATTAAATACGAATATTAAAAAAAAGGTCTGTTTCATGAATTTTGTTTCAGATCAGTTACAATCTTAAGCTGCTTTCGAGCTTTCTGCGCTGTTTACATCGGCATCGGCCGCCCGCCACTGACGGGGACGAGGATATGAGAAATTTATTATCATTAATTCGAGCTCTCGATTAGAGCGTCGAGTTGTAATTGTTTATGTTTATGTTTTGTTTGAATGTCAGTCAGTCTTTTGTGTGGAAGTTTTCTTATAGTTTACACTGAAAATGAGCCTACCTCCAAACGTACTCCCAGTCAAACCTCCGGGTTTGGAGGCTTTGTATTCATTGTGTTCCCGAATATATCCAAACCAACCCAATCCGCTGCAGGTGACTGCGCTGGTGAAATACTGGTCGGTATCGTTTGAGGTTAAACCGGTTCCACTTAGCTTGAATGGACATATTAATTGTTAGTGTTCAATTTTCTCTGAGCAACACATATGATGAATCACGATTTCATTTAACTTTATTCAGTTTTCTCTACCAGTCTATTTTCCAACATGTTTCGCTTTATATTAATAGCTTATCATGCATTTCCTATTTCTGTTTTAGTGCAATAGCAAAGCTTTTTGGCATGAAAGAATTTAACTTGTGCTGTTCCCTCTTTCAGGTTGGGTGGGCCAGACCCTTTAGATTACATTTCTATGTATGCGAATCAGGGTGACGCTCAGCGAAATGTACCTCCACACTGGCATTACATAAGGTACATCGCCTGCTGTTGATTCTTACCATGTACCTTGATGACACAAATCTAATTTTTAATTTTTTATTTGCAGCTTTGGGTTGTCAGATCTTCACGGAGATGGCCGTGTCCATGAAGTATCGAGCGACGACACTCCCAGTGGGTTCGGATTTGAACTTACATTTAGATTGAAAAGAGAGCCTGGCGAAACATCACCACCTACTTGGCCAGCTGCCTTAATGCAAGCTTTAGCGAAATATGTTTTTCAGTCTGGTAAGATTTAACCACATATGTAATTTTCTTACTCTTATATTGAACATCCAAGTAATAAAAATGTTCTTCTGCAGGTAATACTCTCTGTGCAGGGGATCATGTATCATGGCATAACCCTTTAGATAATGGGGAATCACGCATTCAGCATATGTTAATGACTGAGGACCCAGTCCTGGGAAGTTTACAAACTCCTCTTGGAAAAGTTACATTCTTACAGATTGTTGGTGTCTGCCAAGAGGAATTACAAGCGGCTCAACGCTGGAAAGGACCAGGCATTATTGACATTCTGAAGAAAACTCACGGGTGAGCATCTTCATGGTTTCTGATTTAAAATTATAGTGTTAGTTGCTGGAGATTACTTCTCTATTTATCACAAAGCAACAAATTGATCTTGTTTTTCATTTGCTTTTGTTTTTAATTACAGAGCAGGTGGACCATGGCTAGTGACAGACATGCGGAGAGGGGAGAGTGTACTCGAGTTAGATGTTTGTGTGCAAGAGGAGATTGAACTGGGAATAGAGACCGACGGCTCCAATCTAAGTGGAGTCAGTGCACGTTGTTCCTGGGTTGAAGCTGACCCAGACCAACTTTCTCCTTGTCTCTCTGGTTTGGAACAGATTTCAAGAGTTTTCTTGTTTGATTCTCAATGTCAAAAATCTCCTAATCAATGTGTGATGCGGTCTGAATCCTTTTTCTTTTTTTTCTGTGGCAGATAATGAAGACAATGGAGAGGGCGGTTACCTTAGAGAAGGACCAGCCATCTGTCCTGACAAACTTACCCGCTCTGCAAAGCTTCATGGTGATGATGAAATACCACCTTCTGTATCGGAGGAGGAGAGAACTCAAATCAAAACTGAGCTTCAGAAAGGTCTTCTAAACAATCAAAATAGAAACTCTGAGGATAGGCTCTCATCTTCCTTTGACGGGTGTGTATGCAAGATATTCACTTTGTGATGCTCTCTGTGAGGAAGGTGTTTTTCGGCTGCTAACTCTTTTAACTTTTATAGCAATGGTAATTCATGCCGAAAGAATTCGTTTGAGGACGCTGCACCTCAGGCTTTATTGGAATCCACTGAATTGATGCGTACAAGAAAATTAGACGGACTCCACCTTACCTTCAATTTGGAATCAGGCTTGCTACTTCCATTAGCTATTCGGTAAGTTCATTTCAATCCCAGATTTTTCTTTTTCTCTTTTTTTTTTATGATTCTCATCGATTTACTCTATGCCTTACTTTTTATGTATTTCTTTAACTTTTTAGGGGCCGTGTTAATCACGGACGCCATTTCACCTTCAAATCTGTTTTGGGAGATACAGCTATAACATTTGTAGCCTCCACTGTTACTGGTACTTTGGTATCTGCAGACAATCCATTTGTTGCTCATGGACCATGGCTTCAAGTCCTCATATCAGAGGACTTGGCACAGCAAATGTCAGAGAGTTTTGAAATTCTCAACAATGCTAATGATGTGAGTTTGATCTCTGCTCTAGCAATCATTTCAGAGTAAATTTTTATTGTGATATTCTCTTTTTATCTAAACTTGTCATTGATATGCATGCAACTCCTCTTTCTTTCAGATCTCTCTCCCAAAGGTATTCATGTGGAAAGAGCACAAACTGGTGATAACCATTGTATCAGATTGAAACTCATCTTAAGTATGACAGAATTTTTTTTATTTATTATTACTTGAAGTTATTTATAGATTTTATTTATTATTAGTGTAGAAAACAAATTAAAACAAACATTACAAAAGTGAAGTGTCTCATTATTGTAGATTTTAGAGGTGTGCCCTGACCAACTTGCAATGCAGAGTAAGAAGAACACAACAATGTAATGTGATAGATTTATTATAATTTATAAAGGTAGAACAGATAAAGACAAAAACAAACTAGAGAGGGCAGTCTCTGATGCCATCAGACAAGTTCTACGGGACTTTTCAAATGCGTTTCACATATTATTTTGATACCAACTCTCATTATGTTTTTGATTGAGACATGAGTCTGGTAATAGAGGAAGAGAGTGTAGTGTAATGCACCTCAGAAAATACAAAACACAGAAGCATAAACATTGAAAATAGTCAAGAAATTAAGAGATGAATGAAATTGAGGCATACGTTCCAATAAATTATACCAACAATTTTTACAAAAATAAATCAGTAACTTCTAACACCAGATATAAAAGCCGTCTCATCAAAATCATAAGTTTTCCTAAAAAGGAAAATTTGCAAAAATGCAAAGAAGAGCAAAAAAATCCTCTTACATTATCAAGCATCATGGAAACTGTTCCTCACCACCAAGCTTTCTTCCATTTTCTTTATTGCTGTGTTCATAAACTATCAAATTTATGATGACACTTCATCTGGCATCCAATATGAAAGCAGTTTACCTCTAAAAGGGCGGTGCTATTGATTCGATGCAATGGAAACAACTTCAGATCACAATAGTTCAAATCAAAATGTATAAATAGCATGTTTAGCTATGAAGTCACAAAACAGTGAAGTTGTAAATATTACTGCACTAAAAATTCAAACATAATCATTGCTCTAAAAAATAATTGAATATGCCAAATATAACATGAGCATACAGAGAATTCAATTTTAAACAATTCTAACTCTTTAAAATTTTTGAACACCATAATGTTTGTAGATCATAAGGTGGCTTTTGGTACTCCCTTTTGCAGCAACATACATAATATTCACACGACTCTGAGTTAAGACGAGTGTGAGCCACGAAATAGTATGGGATCCCAGTACAACATTCATCCTTTGGCACAAAGCATGATTTGTAAAAATTTTGAGGCCTTCCAGATGTCTACGTAGGTCACAAAAACAACTCATAACTGTCATTTATCACTTATGAATAGGCTACATTATGATTTATTTACCAAACATGAGAGACATCCCAAGATTTCACAAACTATGCAGTGCGCAAAGATATACTACTGTTGTGCAAATCAATTTTTAGAGATGAATTAGTAATAAGACATTTCACTGCATTCAAATCATTTTTCGCACTATCAAAATTTTTTGAACTATTTCCATTTTACGGTATACTGAAAGCATGTCATCTCACTACAAGAGATAATATCATCTCTGCGCTTTGTTCTTGTTTCATTCCACAAATGAATCTTTATCAATGTCGGGGAGGGAAGTGCCTGATTCACGGGGCAAGCCGAAGCAGAAGCACCCCGACCCCGACACTCTGCTGCAGCTGCTGCAAGTAGTGGATGGGGCTCTGGAATCGGTTCACGTGCGATGACTGGAAAATTAATCTGACGACGGGTTGAGCAAGTTGTGATGAAGGAAACCACATCCAAAAAGCTGATATCTAATTGACATACGAACCTAGATCTATCGCTTCGGTCTACATAGATTTCAAAATAGCGGGATGTCTACGCTAGACTGTCTGCAGACACTCAGCGAGCCTGTAACGGACCTGCAGTGACAGAGAAACGACTAGTGGTCAAAACGACTTCAACGTATAAAATTCGCACCATTTCATAGTCCAGGTAGACCATCCCTGCGGCCACACGGGCCGAGTGCCGAACGCGCGGAGTATCGTCGCCTGTGCGCGCAGAGACGCCATGCCGACAGGTTCTCCACGAATCTCACCCCGCCGCTGAGGGACTGACAACTCCCCGCACGGAGAAGAAGAGCTTGTGCGGTCAGATCGAAAGAAAAGGATGAAGATTCTGTAAACTCGAAGTAGTTGAGATTTGGAAATGAAAAAGTCTTGTCTTCTTGCATGGTCAAGCCGGGGCCACGAGACCTCCTCTTCGAACCCCTCACTGGTCACTGACTTCACCTCCAGGCCCCTCCTTGCGCACTTTGTGGCCCCTGAAGGAGGCCTGGATCTTCGTGGCGGCCTTGTGCAGGTCCGGGTCACTTAGATCTATGTCGGCCAGCTCGTCCGCCTCCGTCTTGGCCTGGTCTTTGTCCTGGGGAAAAAGAAAGACGGTCTTTCACTTGTCTTATCACAGCTTCGGGAAGAGATCGATCAGTAGAGAACCAAACTTTCCCTTCACGGGCTTCCCTACTAATACTTGTAGCTCAAATGAGTAGAAACGGGAAATAAGTAAGGAGGGAGAGACCACCTTGATAGTTTAGAAGCACTCTTCATTGCAAGCAGTGCACTCAGTAGTGGACTTTAGGTAGGACCTCGACAGTTGAGCAGCGCTGCCCAGCACAGCGCAGCCCAGTGCAGCCAACTCTACAACCCCGTGTTGAACCAGGTTGGACTCACCTTGGCGTCCAGGCTGGCCATGCCCTTGCTCAGCTCCTCGTCGACCTTGCCCGCCGCCTTGCGAGCCACGTGTCCCCGGAACGACGCCTGGATCTTAGTGGCGGCATGGCACAGCTCTGCAACAAACAGAGACCGACTGTTACCAGGCTGGACACCACGGCAACCGAAGACAAAACGACGACGAACAACAACACGACAACGAACAACAACAGGACAACGAACAACAACACGACAACGAACAACAACAGGACAACAAACAATAACAGGACAGCTCAGCAGCAGACAAGACATGGGGGAAGTCCCAACCACACGACACAACGGACTACCCTTAAATCTGAAAAACGTAGTTGGGGACGTAGAACACAAACCGTTGAATGAAAAGTGTACTGGGATACATTATCCCAGCACGGAATATTCTTGTTCAGAGCCGGAGATTTTTCGTAAAATGACTATAATTTATTTTACAGTGGATATGGGGGAGCAGCAAGCAGAGGCCAAGGTAATAAGGAGCTTCCTTTGAATGAAAAGGATGGTTCGGGCGGGGCAGGGTGGAGACGGTACCAAGATAAGGGCAGGACAGGAGGGCAGGGCAGGGCAGACAGGGCAGGGCAGGGCAGGGTCGAGGGCAGGGTAGACAGGGCAGGGCAGGGTGGACAGGGCAGGGCAGACAGGGAAGGGCAGGGCAGGGCAGGGGCCGCAGGTGTAGAGCCACAGCCCTTCTCGTCCCGTCCCGTCCCGCCACACCCGCACCACCCTGCAGGTCGATAACTGCTGCTCCGCCACACTCAGCCGCAGGCCCACCTCGCCTTTATTCTCGGTGTGCTCTACTCATCGCGGCTTGACGTGGCGTGGCGTGGCGTGGCGTGGCGTGGCGTGGCCTGGCGTGGCCTGGCGTGGCGTGCGCTGCACCTTAGGCCCCATCGGTACCGGCTCTTTGACAAAGTAGCGAGCCTCAGCCCCACTCAGCTTTCAAATCGTTACGGCCGCCCTAACCCGCCGCTTCAATTTGATTCCCTTAGCCTGTTGGCCTCGTCGCTGGGCTGAATAGGGCCCAGGGCGTCAGCACCAGCGTCAGCCCTTGCCGTGACCTCCAATGAGGACCCTTTACTCTGGGAGCAGTTCTATGTACTATCATAAACAGGAAAATCACCTCCTGTCTCCGTCCCAAGAAGAGTAAACGTCAGCACGTCAGCTGTCAGCGTTGACAGTAGTGTGATAGATTATGTCGTAATTGCATTTCTCTGATGCGAGTCCGTCGGCGGGACGAGTGGGAGGCGGGCTGGAGCGGGACTACCAACATGAGGTGCTAACGTATGGTTTGAAGTGGGGCAGGAGGGGTTGGGGGGGGGGGGGGGGGGGGGGGGGGGGGGGGGGGATATAATTCACTGAAAAAGAGAACACTCAATCGATGTCTCGATGTTCCGGATCATCCCAGCGTAGGGCTTAGTCGCAGGATGCCAAAGGTCAAAACGTTTGAGCAGGTTTTCATAGTCTCTTAGTGTGTAGCCTTTTGAACATTTATTGATAAAGTCAGCAAAAGACGTGCTGGAGAAACACAAAATAAAAGTTCGAGTCCCTGCGCCCTGCGGGCAGAAGTTGCTAAAGTTACTCCCTGCTTCGACTTCCTGTTCCTGACTCGCGAGAGCAACAAACTTCCGCCACGCTTTTTATTTTTTCGCCGTGACGTGACGGCGCCATTTCCCCGCATCATTTCATTCCGAGCGATTTCGATAAATGGAACAGATAAAACATTTTCAAAGTCGCGCCGAGCAGCGACCGCCACGAGTTCCACACCAATGCGGGCGGTAATCTCTCAAATCAATCAAAAATTTCCATACGGTCGTAGAGTTTGGCCAACTTTCCTGTACACGACAAATAAAGCGACCAGAGATGATCGAATAGGGGGATCGTCCATAAAGGACTTGACTCTTTTCAAACCGCCGCTCTGCTCCATTCTCATGCTGTTTAAGGATAACCCCGACCCACAACACCGCACGCTTTATTTGGGATAGACAAGTTGCACTTAGGAGGAAAGTGTGGAAATAAACTCAGAGCGTCTCTCTGGCACCTTTCTCGTGGGAACGAACTACTGATATAGACAGTGTTAGTTCCATCGGCCTGCAACAGAGGAAGAACTGAAGATTGATGAAGTTCGTGATCCGCAGCGCAGCCAAACATTCTCATAGGGACGAACTCAGACAGAGAGCTCACTCTCACCCCACTTTAGAACAGAACAAAATCCAATCAAACCAGACGAACAGGAACTGGAGGGTGAAAGTGAGAAAGTGTAGAGGCATGGCTCCACTCTCGCCGGCAGCCTCTTCTGCTACCGCTCTCGGATAAAAGTCTGATCTGACCAGAGAGATTTTCAGCATTCTCTCGACAAGCTGACTCCGCGCTGAAGTTTGGAGTTATTACCCACCGCTGCGCTCCAGCCCATGTCGATGGCCCGCTCTGGATCCGCCTCTGGTCAATTCAGACCCCCCCCCCCCATCCTCGCCGTGACCTTGAGGTAGCGTTTAACGCTCCATTCGCCGGCAGCAGCTAGTCCCCTCGAGTCTATTCAGAGATGGACTGGAGGACGTGCGAGTGAGATGGAGTCTTATGGAGTCTGCGTGGGCGCGAGGGAGACAGGCAGCCGCGAATCCCTGCCCTCTGGCATCTCTCCCGCACTCACGCAAACTCCATAAGACTCCATCTCACTCGCACGGGGTGTGATCGAGGAGACGCTCGTCGCGTCAGCCAGCCAGCCCCTTCGACGACAGCTCACTTCATCGCGTCGTGATTGGTCGAGTGATCACTGCTCGCGAGGCACGCCCGAGCACGCCGGTTACTTGGCTCCTCCCCCTCGTTTGGCGCGCCGGCAAGTGAGGACTAACCGGAGGACGACCAGTGACAATCTAAAAAATAATTTCGATTCGACTAAATTCAGCAGAGGGTATGAAAAAATCTCGTCTAACCTAATTTGGGTGAATCATACGAATTTTGGTACCTTCCAATAAATTTAGTTGAATCGGAATTATAATTATATTTTTTTTGCAGTGTGCATCTTGATGAAGCGGAGTTCTTATTGACGGACTTTACTTTATAACTACGTCAGAGGGGCTGTGCCGGGCTGTACGCCAAGGCGCGGCCTGTCTCTTTCCTGCTCTTTTTTGCGTCAGAAAGTTGCTTCAGTTGTCATCATCAGCGCCTGAAAAATCGTTCCAACGGCCCATGGGAATAATCAATTATTATTATTATCAAATACTCGCGAAAAAAAAAGGTGTGAGTTTCGCAGACCTTGTTACAGTTTATGGCGAAGCGGTGTGAGGCGCAAGCGTAAAATTTGTATTGTATCCGATGGATTACGTTATTATTAGTTAAACTTGCCTCTGTTTCTCCTTCAAACAGCCGACTCTTTATTCGAATAATTTTGAAGCCCTCACACCTCACAGTAGTGTACAGAGAGGAGTATTCCGACATAGAACGAAAACCATTTAACATAAAAGAAGATACTTACATAGTAATCAAAATAAATGTATCCCAGACATATGTATCATACTCAAAATACGCTATACAATACGTTATAATGTAAAAAAAAATACATTTCGAACACATTTTCCGTGTAATTTACATGACCAATAAAAATGTACTTTATTGGAAAGGTGAATCGTGTTAAGTGCATTGCAGTCCCATTGGCCTTGGAACTGACATTGCACTTCATTTCAGGTACATGCCAGATAGGAACCAAGTCAGCAACAACAACAGCAAAAAATAAAAATAAAATAAAAATCCTATATACAAACTGCGATGATGAGCCAATATACTCCGTCCCCACTCGCTTTTTTTCACGCTTTGTGAGCAATCGGGCTGCGCATGTCCTCCTCCAGGGCTTGGTTACGAAACAGCCAGGAGAGCCTTCTCCTGCCCTTTTATCGGTTCGCTGCCGGGGACTGACCCTTTGCCTCCCTTCCCTTCCCTTCCTCTCCCTTCCCTGTCCTTCTCTTTGCCTGCCACTCGTACGCGATTCCCACGGCCCCCTGAGACATCCCTCCCTCCCTCCCTCCCTCCCTCCCTCCCTC
>CABIKL010000460.1:0-22496 GCA_902196195.1 Aptinothrips rufus
GCCCCGCCCCGCCCCGCCCCGCCCCGCCCCGCCCCGCCCCGCCCCGCCCCGCCCCGCCTCGCCCCGCCCCGCCCCGCCCCGCACTACTCTCCCTACGGCCGGCCTGGCCTGCGGCCTACGGGTTGCTTACGAGTGCTCTACGGCTTGCCTGACCTTCTCGACGGTTCTGCGGCGGGCCGAGCTGGGCTGGGCTGAGCCGCTTGCAGGAGGGGCCGCTCTCAAAGCATGTCACTCCTGACGCGTACGGCTCGCTGGGGCCACCTTGTTAGGACCCACAGTGTGTCCTGGCACAGTCCAGTAGCAGAGAGCCCCCGCACTACTGTACCCGGCCAGGCCCCCTGGAGCCACGGCCCCGTCCTCGCCCCGCCCTGCCCCGCCCCGCCCCGCGCCGCTCTTCACACCTTGCCCCGCTCGAGCGCGTGTGGTGGTGGAATACTCCTCCTCGTAGGCGTGTCATGACGTTCTCGTCCCGTTCGCTCGTCGTCAGGAGACGGCCCCTGAGCTGTTGAGGCTGTTGTGTTGGTGCTGGCTGGCGGGGCGGGGCGGGGCGGGGCGGGGCGGGGCGGGGCGGGTGCAGGGAGGGCGGGCGGGCGCGGCGCGGCGCGGACAGCAGGGCCGGGCCGGGCAATGCGGCGCACGGCCATGCGGCCCGGCCCGATGCGGCGTTGCCACATGTTCGCGTGTGTACGTCCGTCGTCCGTCCGTCCATGTGTCGGGTGTCGGGAGCCGGTCGGGACCTGGTCGGGACGGGGAGCTGGGCGCGCTGCTCGCGCTGCCGACGGCTCCCTTCCAAGCCTTGGAGCGGGTTGAGGGCGGCGGCTGCAGGTGCGCCCCCCACCCCCTTCCCCCTCGTCTGTCTTGGCCCGCCTGTGCAGGTGGACGGCCCGGACAGCGTCCCGTCCCGGACACAACAGGTTCACTCTAGTTCACTCCTGGAGCAAGCCCTTCCCTTCTGCATCTCCAGCTGCGATGCACCGCGGTGCAGCCTACGAACGTGGCGGATGGGCGTGACCAGGAAAGAGACCCTTCACATCGCCATGGAGTGCATGGGGGCGCCTGTCGCCGACAGTACAGCACTGGAGCGGGACAGAAATATAATAGGCGTCACCACCCGGCGGTTATCACGCGGGGGCCAGGTATACGGGACTAGACGGCCGCTATGAGGGATTGCTGTCCGGTATGAGAAATTTCGCAGTTGAGCGGGCAGGTGCCGCGCCGCAAAATGGACATGCCAAGAGCCGACACCAGACTGCGGGGAATTTCCGGTCCGTGTTTGTCGGAAATGCCGTTGTGGGCCGGCGCGGGCGGCGGCCGCCTGGGCCGTGGCTGCGCGGGCGGCGGGGCGGGGCGGGGCGGGGCGGGGCGCGGCGCGGCGCGGCGGGCGTCGCTGTTTGGATGCTGCGCGGGCTGCGCGTCGCGGCGGCGGCATGTGGCGGGGAAGGCCGAGGGTTGGCCCGTGGCCGCCCTTACTCTATATTTACCATAGTGAGCTCCGCGGTGCTCCGCGCGCCGCGGCCAGGCGAGCCTGTAGGCAGCCCCGAGCTGATCTCAGTCGCGATCCCTGGCTCTTGTCGGCCGGGCGATGCGCGCAGGGCGGCCGCCCGACGAACCCTAACGACACATCGCACCCCTCGAACGAACGACACAACCCCCTTCACCGAGCGAGGTCTGGTACCTCTCGCCCCTTCGAACCCCATGGACTCCGTGATGGCTGACCTGCCCAGTCTGCTGATGCAGGAGCTGTACCAGCAGGTGCCTCGCCTCGCCTCGCCATGGCCTCGCCCAGGACCATCATGACGAGTCTCAGCAGCGACCTAACCAGTGCGTTCTCTCTGTTGCAGCTGCTGCCATTGGACGGCTTCCCCCACGGGCTGCCCCACGGGCTGCCCACCGGGGTGCAGACGCCCACCACGCCCACGCTCACACCCACCACGCTGCGGGTGATAGCCGCCGAGATCCTCAACCTGGACGAGAGCGACCACAACCAGACCTACCACAACGAGGCCGGCTTCGTGCCGCCCATCGTCCAGACCAGCGCGTCCACGTACATCAACATGGTGGACTCCAAGTCGTGGCAGGGCGGCTCGGTGACCACCATGCCCACCCAGTACCCGCTGGGCGGCTCCATGTCCGGTGCCATGCCCACCTCGACGGCGGCCAGCAGCCTGCCCGTCTCGTCCGCCGGCCCGGTCACCTCGGGGGCCCTGACGGGGGCCTTCAGCGGGGCCCTGGGCGGGGTCCTGGGCACGGCCATCCCCACCTCGACTCAAGGACAAGGCCCCAGCCCCAGCCTCAGCGCCTCTCCGCCCGCCAGTTCGACCCCCACAAGGAGGAACGTGGGCGGACGCAGGCCCACCAAAGCTAAGGGGGTAAGTGTCTTAACGCAGTCTCCTTCTCCCTCTAACCGGCCTGTCGTTCTTTATTAACGCGCTGCTTGTTTTGTTACAGATATCACCGGAGGAGGAGGAGAGGAGACAAGTGCGTCGCGAGCGGAACAAGGCCGCGGCAGCACGCTGCAGGAAGAGGCGCATGGACCACACCAATTCCCTCATCAAGGTGAGTGACAATGACTGCTCTCTGTGAGGGATGCTGCTGGTCTTATGTCTTCTCTAATATTGCCATGTTCATCTCTGTGCAGGAAACGGAGGGCTTGGAACACAAGAAACAAGGGCTGCACCTGGAGATTCAAGAGCTGAAAAGCCAAGTCGAAGAACTGTCATTCATTCTGGAGACGCACAAGGTCACGGGTAGCTGCTGTCTTCCACGGCGAGACCGGAGCGCCAGTCCCCCGGATATCAAACCACTTGTTTTTCCTGTGAAGCAAGAAGAACCTGAAAGGGACCATCCACCTCCAGCCAAGAGACCTATGCTTGCCATGCCAGCACCCCCCACCCAAACCAAGCCCCCAAGACCAACTTCCTTACCAGTATCTTCTCATACCATCCTAAGATCGTCTGCCTCAGATATTGCTGGTATATCTATTAGCACTCCATCAACAGGTATCCCTTTGAATTTTGACTCCCTAATGGATGGAGGCACTGGTCTTACGCCAGTTTCAGGCCCACTTGTTCCGTCCTGTTCATCTCAGCAGCGCAATCAAAATTGTGTAGATTTGTCAAGTCCTGACAGTAATATTGGTAATAAACTTGTTTCATTGTGACGATATTCTGGTTAAAAACTTTGCGCCGCTGCGCGGGCATTTGTGCAATCATTCAAAACTGATTACAGTTTTTCATAGTCAAAAAACTTTGTGATTTTATGAGATACTTTATTTTATAAGAAAGAATTTTTTTTCTTTTTTTTTCTTTTGTTGACTCGCCATTATCAGTCATTTTACTTTCAAATACATTTAATTTTGAAGGAGTTATGTGTTTTCTTTAATTTGACCTTGCTGGACCGGGAGTCAATAGCAGTGGACATGTGCATATTAGCCGTGCTGTAGAGGTACTGGATTATCCAGTGCCAAAGCATTCCTGAGGCTTTGCTCAATGCACTGTTCTTATAACTGCTCCTGTTATGTCATTTTATAATACACCTCCGTATGGTTTGTTTTGATACTCTAGATATTTTTGATATATGATATTGTAGCTTGTTAAGTGTTAAAGATGGCAATATCCAATCTAGGCTTTAAAAGCCAATAGTGAATATTCCACAAGTAATTGAACAGCTTATAAAGATTGTTAAATTGTGAACCAGCTCGAATGAACACGTTTCATATTTTTGTTGCTATTTATTCTGTTTTCTGGAGCATTAGTCAACTTAACAATATTTACAGTAAAATATGTTTGCTTAGTTGATCTCAGAGTAATAAATAATGAAGAGCACCAAGTCACAGTTATCTTTGGGGAGATACCAGTATTAATTGTCATGTGACATGAGCTGTAAAGAGTTAATTTTGTTTTAGTTCTGAAAATTAGCTAGGTACTGTTGGGCTTATGGCTCCTCCTCGCATCCCATCTCTCATGCCCTGTATTAACCTAGCCACATTGCCTCTCGCAGCGTCTCAATTCATGTTCCAGGCAGACAAACCTACCCCCAACCCTTTGTTGGTGCAGCACTTGTTCTCCAACACAAATGTCTATTTGCTCCTGACCTCTCCATTCGCTGCCAAAACCCCAACAGTACTTCTGAAGCATATTTCAGGACTGCTTTTTGTCAATCTTAATTGTTTTTGTTTTGCTCTGCCACATTCCTGCTGTTTTATCATGTGAGATACTTCAGCAGAAATCTATGCGATTAAAAATGTTTATGATTATATATTTTTACAAATCAAATTTTATACATAACATTTATGATTGGATTAGCGATGTATAGCACATGTTAACAAGACATGTACACATTTAATTGTGATAGAGGTTTCTAATTTTAATTAAATGAATAAAGCTTTGTTTCTACAACTGATAAAAAAATCATTCATTTTATTGAAAACTCCTTTGGGAAAAAAAAAAATTGTTTGCTCGCTTGCAAATCAAAGAACAGGAATAATATGTGCCAAAGCTAAACATCAAAAAAGCAACAAAAGATCAAAAGATGTAAAATAAGTCACTGTACTTTGATTGATGTTTTGAGCAAACACTACAGCACAATCGTCCAATAAAATTTTTTTAAAACTATTTTCATGCTTAAACACAAGTGCACAAGTGTGCTGGAAGAAAGGCAAGACACAATATGAGATAAAGCTCAACTGTCGAGCGAGTGATTATGACCAGTGGGAAAACTTCCCTATCTTTACATGCCAAATCCATAAAAACGGGAGAGGGCAGAAACAGAAGTATTTAAAAGAAAATAAACAAGAATAAATATTAACACAGAGAGCAACAGAGAGGCACAACATACAGTATCACAAACTTTTAACATAATAAAGATATTACCTACAATTAGAAGGCAGTGGCTCTTCAAGAATTTGTCTGATCTGTCTAAAAAAGAAAAGTGTAAAGAGAAATAGGAAGAAAGAATAAACAATTCAGCAGTAAGAAGGAACATCATACTGCTAATATAGATTATGCGAACAATTATGCTATAAATTTGATTATTTTTGCTTGATGAAATCAGCTACTCAGAGTCAACACATTCAAAAAGAAAAGCAGGTATACCCATTTTTTGTAAAACATCGTCTGAAGTATCGCATAAAAGATTTGAAGCAAAAGATGTCAAACAGTACATTCCAATGCACTCCAAAACCCATTCATGCTGAACGAGAGGTGCACCGTACCGATCCAACCATGCTGTAAAGATAGTAATTAATGTTGTAATTGCGTCACAGCATTTTTAATAGTAATAAATTAAATTTCACTTAAGATAAAGTAACAGCGCTTACTGGCATATTCCTGATCCCGTTCCTCATCAAAGAGAGCAAGAGTGAGGGGCACAACATTATCACGAAAGGAGAATTCGGTTGGTGATTTCACTACACTCGCACCACAATCAACCAGAAGAGACTTAAATAGAAGAATTACAACATAATTAAAAAACAACAAATAAAACCTCCATTCAAAACAGAAAAAGAAATCATAAGAGAGAAGATATGAATTCAGAGATTTAATCAATGCTTTTTACCTCCAGCTGATCTTTGGAGAGGTCAGGAAAGTCCCCAATACAACAAAACTCGAAGTTTTGAAATAACTTTTGTTCGGACATATGAGACTCACGAGACCTTCGAGGTCCAGGTTCACCACTTGCATCTAGAGCTTCAAAGGGCTCCTGAAAACAGGATGAAATATAGTAAAACATTAGCTCAATGTAAATCGACAAAAGTCTAATTTTATTTTATTTTATCATAAAGAATGATTGGTTGAGAAGTGAAAAATGGAAACAAGTTTGCAATACTAAAAAGAATTACCTCAGGTAATAATTTTCCTGCTTCAAGACATTTTTGTACCCATAAGAATGAGACAACCCACTTCCCAGCAGCAGTGGCACACAAGTACTTCAAAGTTTTATCAGCTTTGTTCTCTCCATCAACTCTGACAACCAAGTGTGTCGTATGAGCAGTAAACATAGTAGAAAATTCACCACCAACAATTTTTCCCAATTTCTGAACCTGCAATGTGTACAGAAACATGTAAGCCACTCAAATTTTCAATGTATAATAACTACAGAAAGTTGACGAAAGAGAAAACTACCTGTGAAACTAAATTAGCTGTGAGGCTGCTGCAAACGAACGAAGGCTTTGTAGTTGTTGAGATGTTAGATATAGTAGGAGCTATCTGCAATACAGGCTTCGATAACACAGTAGGGAGAGGACAGCTATCTTCGACAACACTTATACTTTCTTGAGAAGATGCTACTTGACTTTCCACATGAGCTGTGTCCTCACATCTTTTCTCTGTCCTAGGAGCAGTTTTTGTTGTTACATCCCCCTGAAGGTTTTGCAGCAAAGAGGCTGGAGATTTATTAGCAATTGGGGGTTGAGAGCTCGGAACAATATCATCAGATTGAGTGGTAATCCTGGAATTGAAGTTAATCTTGCAACAATTATTGTGTTTAATTCAGAAAAATAAAATTCCGATGAAACAAACACATATTAAATTAAGTACCTAGAGATGAAAGATGATTGCTTTTGTGGAGTAGGATTTATGACTTCAGAATCAGCATCACTATCAATCTGAGAACAGAACAGAAGTCAGGTATTTTGAAATAAAAAGTGACAACAGTTCCATAAAAATCAGGAACTTTTCAAAACCAAATAATTAAGTAATTCTCACCTGAGTTCTTGACTCATCAAAAAAGACATCCAAATCATCTGCATTACACAAACTTTGATGAGCAGATATTTTTTCAGTACTAGGATTGTAGCATTCTTGGGATTGTGATCCCTCACTATCCTTTAGAGCAGCTTCTATTTTAGCTTTTATTTTGGCTCGGCTCTCTGGATCCGGAAAAGAGGTGTCCAATAAGTCAATCTCTGGCGGTATATTCAGATTTGTGTGACAGCTATCTTCACTGTCAGAGAGAACCTGAGTTTTTGTTTTCTTACGTTTCTTGCTATGTTTCTTGGATATCTCCAAGTCAGTGTCTGATGAATCACTTGAACAAGGTAATGATCGCATTCGCTTGGATTTGCGCTCATTTATGCTACTTGATGATGAGTTATCAAGATCCACATCAGGAATGGCATACGCGTTAGGAGCACAATCAGATGCTTTGAAAGGACTCCTCTGAATGTTTTGGGAGAAGATGACGGATTCAGATTGCTGGGATTGTACTTTGTCATCAAAATCTGTGCCCATAAATTTATCGTTGCTCAATTCAGTTTCTTGGCTAACTATATTCTCTTCAATGTGTGTCTTCTGATTGAAAGCTCTTCCAGATACAATAGGTTGAGAAAATAGCACTGTTTCTGCATCCATAATATCCATGTCGCACTCTGTATTACGACATCCAGTTATACTCTGTCTGGGACTGATGACATTTTTAGGAGATGGAATTGTATCCGGTGCATTATCAACGGCACTGGATGCTATGGGGGTCGGAGGAGGTGCAGAACACGGTACAGTTCCTGGACTTGTTTGGGTCTGGGCATCCACAAATACCCTAGAAAATGAAGTAAGACTTTGAAAACTGGTAAAAGATTATAAAGGGTTTGGTAATGCATTCGCAAATAAATTAGTAAGGAGATACAAACCTGTATGGTATTTTTGCGGCTTCAATAGTGTTCAGGTGTTCAAGTGAGCCTTTCAAGTAGATGGGAACACAGGGAGACTTCTTAGGAAGTATTGACCCAAGCTTCAGAAACTTGACAACTGTTGCTTCTCTAGAAAAATCTTCATATTCATAAACCGAGTTGGAAAAAAAGAGCATTAAACAAATTCTGAAATACAAAAATAATATAAAAAGTAAAATGGCAATAATAGCTACCTTCACAAACAGACTTAAAAATACAAGATCTTGCAGTTGGTTGCTTTTCCGCTTCTTTTCCTTTCTCTTTTTGAACTTTAGCAGACACATTTCCACAAGACTTTTCAAATAACTGAATCTCGGACTCAAGATTGTTCACAATTTCATTCATTTTAGCTTTCTTTTTCAATACAGGACTGTCTAAAGAAAGGTTCAGACATGGCTCCTCGTCTGCACTTCCTGCATCCTCTATGCTAGGAACTGGAGACTGATCTCCTTTAGAATTCATAGTCCTCAAAACTTTTGATTGTTGATGAAATTCTTTCTTAATTTTATTGATTCGAGACCATCCAGGAGAGCGTGTTTGAGGTGAATTTGATGAGTTTTCCTTTCCTGCATCCAAAACGACAATTACAGGATCAGGAACAGGTCCACTACTGTATTCTGCTGTTTTAGAAACTGGACAAAATTTGGTAGAAAGCTTAGTTTGTTTTACAGTAGACGCCTGTGGTTCTTGGATTGATTTAGACTTCACTGATGCTCCTTGTTTTGGGATACGAGGTTTCATGATTCTTTTCGACTTTGCGGTGCCCTTCTTCTTTAAATACTCATCGGAATCTGCATCTCCGTCATCTTCAATGAGTTCCGACAAGGACTTGCTTTTCTCTGTTGAAACATCCTGGTTTTTCTTGGGATTGACTTGAGATACAGAAACCAACTCACAATCTGAATCTTCATTCGGTGATATCTCTACATGAACAGATTGAATTGATTCTTGAGTTAAGCAAGGTGGACGCATTTCCGAAAGCCATGATTCAATTCTTGAACTTTTCTTGGATGCAGAATTCAAAACTGATGAGTTGTCTGCATCAGCTACACCTTGACTAGACGGAGATAGAGCTTCACGTGTGGAAGATTTCTGTTTCCTCCCCACATCCAAAACTGTAAGGTAAAAAACAGACAATCAAAATGGAATAGATTGAATGTTTGACGTTCTAGACAAAATACTATGTGCAAATATCACCCTTAAAGCATCATTAATATTTCTACATGTTAGAGAAAGAGAATCTTGAGCATGCTCATGTCACTGTTTTACGCAGAGATACTTACTGTCTTGAAAGCCGATTTCAGCGATATCTTTCTGAGCAGCAGTAATCACATGCCGCACACATTTCACTAGTAATTTTATTTTCTCCTTCACCACTATTCCTCGCCGAGTGACAGAGTTGTTGCACAAAGGACAGAGAGCAGTTTTCTTGCCAGTGAACAAGTGGTCGACGCACAAGTTGCAGAAAGTATGTCCACAGCGAGTACTCACAGGGTTTTGCAGGATGTCCAAACTACAGAAAACGTTCAAACCATGCCATGAATTAAAACCCATTTCGTGATATTTGACGAAAATACATATCAGGAGTAAGGAAAAGCCGACAAGTACACAAAGCAGAACACATAGAACTCATACCATATCGTGCATTGTAAATGCTTTTGAAGCAATCTCAATGTATCAGCGACACGGGCAACTTCTTCGCACTTTTCGTTCCTCATTGCGACAAAGCGTTGATTTCAAAATCTCGGGCGTGACACAAACGTTGAGCAAGGGTGTATTGGTGTTTACTCAAAGACAAATTACAAACAAAAACGCATGCATGGAATACGCGCCATAATACAACTTCACCACTTCACCGCCTTTTGTAAAAAAAGAAAAAAGAATTCGATTCGGTGGCCGCCGCCCGCCGCTGGCGCTGCCGTCGCCTACAGACGACGATTGGATTGAGAGACGATTGACAATCGAGGAATCAATGTTTGTGTCAGAATCAGACCAATTCCTTAATTTCAAATAATTTGATTCTAAATTGAACGCCTGTGAAGAGAAAATCGCCAGTACTGAGCTTTTCAGAATAGTAGGCAAGTATTTTCGCTACTTTTGACTACATTCCCGACCATAGAGGAGGTACTAGTTGCCAAATCCGAATGTTTTTTCTTTCTCATATCGGTGTTGCATTGTTGAGTACCGGTACGGCATAATAATTATTACATATTTCTTACCTTTTTGGGAATGAAATTAATGTAAATCTGTCTGTGCGTCTTTCGTCATAGTCAGCGTTGCATTGTTTTTAAAGTCCGGCTGTTCCACCCTCGCAAGGAATTCATCAATTATGATACCTTTCTTGCTGCACCTAAACTTGGGAACAATCAGACATGCCTAATAGTGTCGTCTTTTTGCTTCTGGACAAGGTTTTACAAACTCAAGATATTTTGCTTGGTTGGATTTGTATTGTCTGCTACGGGGCTGTCCAAACATACTTAATCTCATGATTTTGGAGTAAACATGTCAATGCCACACAGGGATTGACAGATTTTTCTCTGATATTTAATTGAGTGAAATTGTGTTGAAATATATTATTTCTTTAGGTTTTTGTAACAAGACTAAACAGAGTTCAAAGTGCTACATTTTTGGAAACCTTAAATATCCATTCTGATATGTCCTTTTCTCTTGTTATTTAGATCATGGAATCTGTCACTGACACTTCATTGAATACAGAAAGTAAGGAAGATGGTACCTCTGTTCCTCCATCTGTACCCGCATCTTTGACTCCCACAGTTGACCATATCACAAAAGCTATCCGGAGTAATGCTAGGCACAGAACGTCAGTAAAAAAGCCTGTGGTATGTATTATCATTTCATTTATGTGCATCTGTGCATCTTATTACATTAAGATAATATTGATTGATGTAATATTTTTTTGAATATTAAATCATTACTTCGTGCTTTATTTCAGGCAATACAAAGATGTGAAATTTGTAACATAGAATTAATTGGTCAAGTCGTCATAGATGCGCATATGAATGGGAGCAAGCATGCCAAGAAGGTGATTTCATTTTTCATTTGACAAATTTAATCTCTTTTAATTTTTTACCTGTCTTGGTTTCAAGTTCTATTTGAAACATTTTCTCATTCTAAAATATAACTTTTACAGCTGAAGTCTCAACAACTTCTTTCAAACTTAATTGGTGCTGGCCAAGTTAATGTTCCCAATGATAAATCGCAAACCTTCCGGTGTGAGCCTTGCAATGTTGTTTTGAATTCAACACAGCAGTGGGAAGTACACCATGCAGGTAATGTACCTGTTATCCCTTCCTTCATGAGCTTGGTTTTGATTTGATTTTAATTCAAATTATTGTTCATTCTAGGGGCAAAACATAAAGCTATGGTCAACAAAGATGGTGGTGATCAAGATAAAGACAGTGATGTAGTTAAAGGAAGTGAGCCAAGCAATGAAACATCAAATGACAGTGCTCAAACAGCACCAACAGCTGCAGCTTTTAATGAAAAGCCCAAACGTGTGTACTTTTTTAGCTTTTATTCAATATCTATTCTGTTATTACTTTGTGAGCATTTGAAAAGAATGATAATATATTGACTTTTATCTTTCTGTTGCAGTGGTAGTAAACCCATTAGATTTGGTCTGCAATGTCTGCAATATCACTGTTAATTCACCTCAGCAGCTTGAGCAGGTGAGAATTTATTACAAGATTTCCTATCAATTTCATGTTATTTTGGGAACTTGGGACGAAATCTAAGTATTGTTAATGTTTTTCCCCAGCACTTACAATCGAAAAAGCATCAAGATCGCGAAGCTGGTCGCAAACCCCTGAGATCAGGACCCTATACACGTGTAGGGCGCGGTGGCCGAGGTGGCCTAGGATCTCAAGGACGTGGTGGAAAAGCGAGCTCAGCAAAATTCACAAGTTTGAGTAGTAGCTTTAAGAGCGCAGGCTATAGCAATAGTTTTATTAAACCAGAGGGGGGTGTAATTATGCCTCAAAATTGCGGTACTAACAGAAGTTTAAATCAGTCGGCGGCACCCCAGCATCCTGCGAACAAAGGTCCAAACTTTAGTGGGCAGTTCAAAAATCGGGGTAACTTTGGAAGCCTCACTCCTTATATAAATACTGATGGAAGCAGTGGGCGTGGTGGATTTAATTCCCGAGGTGGGGCAGCAAGAGGAAGCTGGGGAGGTCCCAATAATAGTTATGGGACTCCTGCAGATTACAGTGGCTATAGTTATGAACAATATGGTTATGATTATTCAGCTGATTATTCAGGTAATTACCCTGCTAATTATTCCGCAAATTATTCGGGCTATGATAGTGCTGATGGTTATGGAGGATACGGCATGGTACAGCCAGGACCTCAATCTCAGGTACGGAGTGGCCAGGTTGGTATGGTCGGAGAGACGCGACCAGCGCCCCCTGCGGGGCCCTACTGGTGATTATTCTGATCATAATAATTCTCATGGTTGTGGAGGATATGATTCAATTCATTTTGGACCTCCACTGACCTCAGTCTTTTACTGAAATAAGTTAGCTCTGTCACATGTCCCCTGCTAGGTTCTATATAATATGTTAAAGAAGGTAAACTCCCATAGTATTGGTTACATGGAACCCATCACTTAATTGATTTGCAATTGGGGTAGGATACTTTTATTTTTAATGCAGAAGGTTTGACCATGTTATGCGCATTCTCTCAGTTTTCTGGGATGTTTCTTGCCCTTTCGACATTATGTGTGTATATAAGGTCATAATTCAACCTACCATCCATTCGTGTGTGTGTGTGTCATGATTGGATTTAACACGCCTTGTGGACTTTTTCAGTTGTCCAAGAAGTTTATGGGTACATTATATTTTTCTTCTATTAAACTTTATCATTGCATTTTATTCCTATTAAAATTTTCCCTTGCAAAGAATGGCATTAAGAATATCTTTTGACCCATGCTGGTCAGCAGCAACTCGCAAAATCACGTAGATCTATGATTTGTTGTCTATTTATTCATTATTGGAATATTTTTTGTAGATTTTCAGAGATATTCTGAAAATACGGATAAATGTCATATTTTATTAACAAGGATTGTCAGGATATCCTGCCATAACACTTGGTCTTAAGTTTATGGCAATGTAATAATTTCAATTCTTTTCACTTTTTACTGTGTCATTTGATCTATTTCCTCTGCCCCTCAGATATTCATTTTATCTAGTGTCAGAGTATCTTTGATCAAGGCTACATATGCATCTGTCTTAGTACAGTGCAGTTCAAATCAAATCAATAATATTTTGCCGGATGTTTGATAAGAAACGAATGCACCTTAATTTGGAATTCTTTGCCACCCTTCGCCTTTTTTTTATTGGTATCACAACAGTGCTACGTAAATGTTTTTTGTTTTTTTTTAATTATGACATTAATTTGGTAAATTTATTTTAGTTCTGACAGCAAATGGCTTTAATGATTTTCTTAACATTTTGGGACCAGTTCGTTAGCTGATGCTGACACAAATAACATATTTTTGTGTTGATTTCATGTATCATGTTAGAAGATTTTTTAACGCTCAAGTTTTTCAATATCACAGGTCTAGGTTTTCTTTGTACAAATATCGTTCAAGGTTTCTATTTTACCTGACCCAACGATCATACAAACAATTTTCAAATGTCTTTGATTTCTTCCCCTTTTTTCTCTTTTTGTAAAGACAATGCAAAGTTCCTTTATTTTTCTTATTTGAATTGAAATGTCCCCTCTTCCTTTTCATCCCTTTTTTTAATTGTATAGAATGTGTACACATTGTTAGGTTGTACATCAACTGATTGTGTAACTGATCTTTTGTTCCTTCTTGTTTTGCATATGAAGATTTAAGTGATCTGGTAACAAAAGTTCTGCACCATCTTTCTACTTCAGTCTTTACTTGTAACATGGTAAAATGGTTTGGTTTTTATGGAATTGCGCAGAATTGAGTACTTTAATTGTTGAAATGCAATGTTGTCTCCACTTAATTGCTGCATAGGTTTGTATTCAGCACTTGGTGCACTTGTGTTTTATCTGTGTTAGATAAGCAGAAAAATAGGCGTGATAGAGCAGATGGACCAGACAATATCACTTAATGCCTAAGTTGATAGATTAGCCATCTCAGCTCAAAAAATACTAGAATGGTGCACTACATTTGTTAGCAGAGATATACTTGTTAATTATTTTGTTTTGAAGAAATTTTCATGTTTATGGACAATGAATACACCATTAAAGTTGGTATATGTTACATATGAATACATTATTCCAGAAAACTTGATATTTTAAGTACACTGAGCACCTTTACATATATATGGGCCCAACTGATTTCTCTATCCATAGAATATTGTTCACTATGATTTGAGGTGAATAAGTACTTCATTTCTTGATCCAATCATTTATATTTATTAACTTGACATCAATCAATATAACACTTTATGATACATAAAGAAAGCTATTTGAAATATCTGTTTTGAGGCAGCAGAAACTTACATTACAAAAACAATTACATGGGTTCTGAAATTAGTCACTTCCTTCCCCTTTGGCCTTTGTTACCCCTGTTGGACCGACCCTGATGTTGTGGTTTGCCCTTACTTCTGTGGTCATTACTTCTGCCTCTTGCTTGATTCTGGAACTTGTTTCCCTTCCCTTGAATTTGGAACTTGTTCACTTTTCCATCCTTCTTATGACCAGTGATACTCTTCTTGAATCTTTCACTATGCTGTTTGTCCAGTTTAGGCTTCTTCCATGGTGTGTTTCCTGATCCAAATGTTTTCCTCTTCACTCCTCTGCTTGAATCAAACAGATCTAAAACAAATAAAACAACAAAATAGTTCACAGAAATTTAAAAAAAAAAAGACAACACTTAATTTATGTCCACTGATAGGAATTATTCATGTGCTGATTACAAAAGTGATAGTATGTGTATCTCGGAGTAGGTACTGTCTGAAGCTTTCTTTATTTGCGTACAGTGGCACACGGTCGAGCACACATTGAACATAGCGACTGACACTGAAAGGAACCTCGAGTTCCATAGAGTTAAAATTTTTGGGAGAACTACAACTATTTTCATACCTTTGTCTGGCTCCTCTCCAACTTCTTTACGGTACCACTCAGCATCATCATCGTCACTGTTTTGAGCAACATCTTGAGATTCAAGAACGGCTTTCCGCATCAATACATCACTTTCCAACATCGTGCTATTTTTCTTGACAGGCATACGTTTCTTCTGTTCTTCTAGATGCTGTTGTCTCTTCCGATCCATGCCCTCAAGAGATTTCAACTTATGGTCTTCCTTTTCCTTCTCTTTTTTCTTCTTGTTCATTGCCTGCACTTGTTTCCTTTTTTCTTTCAATTTCCTAAAAATTTAAAAATTTAAATTAATTGGTAGTTTTGTGACAACAACAGGCAAAATTGCAGTAAGCTGATTTTTGTGGACACTGTAATAAAGGAGTAATGTTCTTTCTTTCTTCTTGCCACAGTGGGTTTTTAAAATATGCGTCAGTGTCAGGGAATGAAAAAAGACTCACTTTCTAGCTTCTCTTCTTTTTCTTATAGCTTCCTTTTCTTGATCGGTCTTCTTGTAAATATCATGGTAAAGTACTTCACCTTCCATCAAACCATCTTCAACTTTGATTAACTGAACAATACAAAACAAAAGGACTAATTTTAAAAAAGAAGACACTTACACTGTCTGAGTATAAAATAAAAATTTTATCTCACCTGAAGGCACATTCTTGGACCAAGCTCCAAAAGCCTTATGGCTGATTTCTCTGCAATTTGACTTCCTCGAGTTGCAAGTTTTTGTGGCAATGTAACATGGCTATTTGGGTCATCTTCAGCCTCGCTATCAGAGAGCATTCCTGACCTGTTTCAGAGGGAAACTTGTACTTTTAATTCTTCTGACATTAAATAAGGAATCCACAAAACTAAGAAGTTTTACTTACTTGGTCATAAATTCAGAGATGTCATTGAATTTGGATAAATTTGGGACCTTGTTCTGAAGAAGTTTCTTCACACCCTTTGATACACCAGTAGGTACAACTTTTATTGCATAATGACGAAAATCTATAAGACGAGTCTCTGGATTGTAATTTAAAAGTAAACAGCGGCGAATAGTACTAAGATTGACCTGAAAAAAAGAATACATTAGCTGACTTCAGAAATTATCTCAAGAAAAGCACACAAATCAGACCAAGAAAAATGGAATACTCACCTTAGTAAGATTTATAGTCGGGAACAAGTTTTGAAGCATGCTTGACATGAGCTTCAGGTGCTGGCCCTCACCACTCAGACCATTCAGCACTACAAGAGGAGCATGTTGAAACTGCTTTCGAAAAACTAATTGCTTGCGTTGTAGGGATATTACATCTCCTGCCAAGGAGTAATTGTGTATGCGGAATGTAAGGGTTGGGCCTCTAGGCAAGCGGCACAGCCTTAAATATTGACTGCGATCAGTGCATGTAAAAGCACAAAGATGTGAAACGTGCAGCAACCCAGCTACTGATACAAAATCACGGACTGAATTTTTCTTACGGACCTGATGGAAAGCAAGATGACATAACGTGAGCAAATAGGACAACACGGAAAAGAAGCTGGAAAAAAGTAGTCTACCTTCAAAATACCTTCAGAGAGGATGCTGTGAAAGGTTCCATAACCTTTCGAAAGTCTTGGGTTAATTGCAGTAACTGTTTGGTGACAATGCCCCTATGTATGACAAATGAATGAGGTGCTAATGCCCCTTCTTCAGGTTTCTCTTTATTTTTTGCTATGTTCTGGCGCACTGCTTTGCTCTGAAAATGGAATTGAATTTATATCACAGATGATGAATTAGTATTACCAGATAAGTTGAGCAAGGCAGGAGCAACATTGACAAGGGAAAGTACGTACCCTCTTGGCCTTGGAACGTCTGAGAACCATTTTGACTCAGAGAAGTAAATCAAATCACAAAAAATGAAACGCACGTGCACTCCTTCAGTGGCACCAAACCAAAGACAACATAACCTGCAAGCTGCAAGATAAAAATAATAACTGAATGATAGATTTCTCATTTACAGCCTCGGATGAGAAATCGCAAGTATAGAGAGCCTTCAACGAGGGAGACAACGTCTTCTCGGCACTCTGCTGGCACTCTGCGCCCATTGGCTGCTAACTGCTAAGCAGAAGCAGAAGCACCCGCGGAAACAACATACGCGTTCCTCGCGCTCGCACCGGAGAGGTCAAATAGAGGACCTCGTCCTCGTGGATCTCGCGTGCTTAAGGACAGACTAATAAGCTTCTTTAAAATAATCTGTCTTTATCTCCAGAAATGATACCCGTCCCTTTCCCAGCTTATTTCTCCCCTCCCCCTCCCTCACATCTTCTGCGTGTTTACTTTCGCTGTGTTTACATTTTCTTCCAGGGATAAACAATCTGATCATCATCGCACTTGTTACCAACGCACTGCTTCTCCTTCCCATTCTTTCCTTACCCCCTCTTTCTCTCCCTCTCTCCTAACGAAACACACACAAAAGGCAACTGGCAGCGTCCTTATCTGCCGTAACTCCACATCGCACAGTGCTGCTTATGATTTGAATAAAGAGTGCTATTTTCGCGACTTCTTCTAGCTGACACGCCCGTCCATTCCATCGCCAGGACCATCTCAAGGTACCTGTTGATCCATGGCTTATTATTATAACAAATCTCTCTTCTTGCATTACACTTTAAAAAAAGAATTCTGGTTTTGTAATACATGATTATACTTTTATTTTTATTTTCTTTGAATGGATTTGAAAGATAAAATAATATTATATTTTGCAGAATCAATAATTTGTTGGGTGCAGGATGGAGGACGAGAATGTCATTCATGGAGAGCCAATGTCCCCTCTTCCGAAAATCTCCTTGGGGGAGCATCTGTACAATCATTTGCTGATGAGAGAAAATAATGTCGCTCAGGTGAATAATTCTGACAGTTTATTTTTATGTTTATCTCAGCAAGCTTGTGAAGCTTTTACATTTCTTAATTGTGTTATGTACACTTCTCTTTTGTAGATTGATGTTTTAACGGGTGAGACGCTAACATTTCCCCAGATTCTTTCCAAAAGTGTCATTGTCGCTCAACATATGCGAGAGCTTGGTATTCGGGCTGGTGATGTTGTAGGTGTCTCAAGTGAGAATAATCTCGATTTCTGCATTCCTGTTTTGGCCACCCTCTACATTGGTGCAGTATGTGCTCCTTTGAATCCAGCTTATATAGAAGGTGACATTCACGATTTAGTGCTTTTATTCATTGTGCATCTGTTGCTTGGTTCCACATGTTACTACATACCAACTATCTATTTGACAGGAGAATTAGTTCATGCTATGAGCATCTCCCGGCCTCGGATGGTCTTTGCCAGTGCACTCACAATAACTAGAGTAGCTGCTGCTGCTTCAAAGCTAGATTGCGTCAGAGACATCATCCTAATAGGACGCCAATGCCCTAGCTCACTTCCCTTCAATACAAGAAGAATGTCAGACTTCATCTCTTCTTCCACATTTCGAAACATTCCCTTTATCCCAGCTCATGTTGATCCAAACGAAACATGTCTCATTCTCTGTTCGAGTGGTACAACTGGATTGCCAAAAGGAGTAGAGCTAAGCCATACAAACTATCTCCATTTCATGACCTTGATTGGGTAAAGAAACTTTATGTCATTTTTGAAGTGAAACTTGAAAATATTTATTTATATTGTCTTATTACAAAGCACTTCTGTATTTTGAACTTATAGAACTGGTGGAACTCTTCCATTTCCTAAAAGAGATGAGAGTCTATTGGGACTTTTGCCATTTTACCATGGATATGGATTTGGTATCTTGTCTATTTCATTTGTCCATGATTATAAAGTGGCTGTGCTGTCTCATTTTGAAGAAGAATCGTTTCTGAAAGCTGTTCAGGACTACAAGGTGAGTAAGCCTCTATTGATTTGTGCGTGAGTCATCAGGGACATGAAACTCTACATGCCTACAGTAATTGGTTGTGTGTGTAAATAGTTTCCTTTTCTTTTGCCCATCTCTAATTTTTATTGCAGGTGCCTGTTCTCTTTGTAGTTCCCCCATTGATGGTTTTTCTCGGGAAGCACCCAATAGTTGACAACTATGACCTTAGTCATGTGAAAACAATTGTCTGTGGTGCAGCTCCACTGAGTAAGGAAGCTCAGGAGGCAGTATCTAAGCGGCTAGGAGTGAAAGACATTCGCCAGGGCTATGGAATGACAGAAACCAGCATTTTGGCCACTGCTTCTGATTCAGATGTTTGCAAAATGGGTTCATCTGGTAAAGTAGTCAAGGGATTGTCTGCAAAGGTTAGTTTTAACAAATTAAATCAATTTTTATAGTTAACATTTCTTAAAAAATTTCTCCCTTCCTTCCTGAAGATAGTGGATTTGAATACTGGGAAATCCCTTCCACGTTACAAGGAGGGAGAAGTTTGTCTGAAGGGACCCTTAATAATGAAAGGATATCGTAACAACCCTCAAGCAACAATGGAGACTATTGATAAGGATGGTTGGCTACACACTGGAGACATAGGATATTTTGATAAGGAGGGTGACTTATTTGTTGTTGACAGGTTGAAGGAGTTAATTAAATATAAAGGTTTTCAGGTGAGTGTATGGTCTACATAATTGATTAAGTTTAAAGTTTCAGGACATAAAGTCTAAAAATAATTTGTATGACTAGGTCCCTCCTGCGGAATTGGAGGCTATCCTTTACACACACAAGGCAGTACGTGATGCATGTGTTGTTGGAAAGAAAGATGAGCTTTCTGGTGAAATTCCTGTTGCATTTGTTGTGCTGCAACCAAATGTGAAAATCACTGAGCAGGAGTTACTTGATTATGTCAATGGTAAATGCAGTGTTGAATGTTATCACTTCATGTACCCATTCTGTCTTTTTGTCAAGTTTCTAAAATTTCTTTTTTTTCCAATTGCTCAGAACGTGTCTCTCCCCAGAAAAAAATAAGAGGAGGAGTGAAATTTGTTTCTGAAATACCGCGCAACCCGAGTGGGAAGCTTCTGCGGCGAGTGCTGCAATCTAGGCTGTAGCATGTATCCTCTAGATGCTTGGTGAAGGCTAGTGTCAGCATTTACATAAACTACATGGTATTAAACTCATTTATGAATAATCTTCTTGAGTATGGGCTTCATTATTTTCAACCGTGGTGATGTTTAAATTGAATTTATTTTTCACAGAACTGTAGAGAACTAAGTTTTGCATCTGAAAATATTCAGGAAACTTTTGAATACTCATGTGGCATTACAGAACTAAAAAAGCTGGTTAAGAAAAGATTACAACTTATCAAGAAAATAATTTTAATTAAACTTCAGAATACATCAACAAGAGACAGAAGAAACATTATTTAGTTAAACATAAAGAGGACTATACTGCTAAAGGCTTTGAGAATGTATTTTTCTTAATTTAATTTTTTTCAAATCTCTTGTTTTGCCTTTTTCAATTAAATCAGGTACAGACACTGTTCTCCATGGAGAATCAGCAAAGAATGTTTTAGAAACAGTCATACTTGGGAATGGTGCTAAGATTTCTCCCAGAAAAATATATTTTGAACCATGCGGTATTATGTTGCTTATTGTACTTTCACCATACATGGAATCATGAGGAAAAAGTATTGACCTCAGAGAACATGGAGAAGGGTAAAATACAGACCTATGTAACTTTCAAGAAGAGGAACCAATTGGTTCAATGAAGATTTGGTACATGAGAAAAATAATTAAATTTAAATATCACAAAAATATGATTGAAATATAAAGGGATTGGCACATCCTTGACATTATACAGAGATGTAACAAACAAATTAGCTATTTCTAAAATTGAGCTGTTGTGGAATTTGTAATAATGATGATATGATGACTAAGGAAGCTGCTGCTATTACATAATGATGCTAATAAAACTAAATCTGGAAAAGCACAGGCTGTAACCAAACAGAAAATAGAAGAGCACTGAAAGTTTTTGGATTCTACATGAGCAAATAACTAAATCTTTTTAGGTCAATTTCATGGTCTAAAAGAAACACTCATGCAAACAGTAAAGAAAACGAATCCGACTTTTCAGAAGACAATACAGTTCTGTACATTTATGGAATTATGGAAGACAATGCTGAACCTACAACAACGGTATGGGTTCTCTCTTCTTTTCTGTTTTAAGCTAGAAATGTGCCTAACATGTTTTTCCCTATCTACTGGTGCAATAATTTCAGAAATTATTTCAATGCCTCACGGACATTTGAAGGAATGTTTTGAATGTACCAGTCATGGTCTTCCCCCTTTGCTGTAGCCAAAACCCCACCAGTATTTTCATGATTAGTATTGTGATCATAACAATACTGCCCTCCGTGCATATCAGTCAGTCGACCGCCCATAGCTTCTAGAACAGCCTCTGGAGCGCAGGTGTCCCATCTTTTAGTTGTACCTCTGGCAAACACATAGGCATGTGCTTTGCCTTCCATCAGGAGCAAAACCTGTTGAGTATCAAAGGCACTGACAGTATTGAGTTGGAACAGAAAACTCATGATGACAAATAAGGTTAAATTCCACACTTACCTTGTGGCCAGCACCTCCAACTTTCAAGACTTTGTCTGCTTTGAGAGCATCAATGGCTTGCTCAGCAAGTGGATTCGAATGTGACCTTGTGGTGACAATAATGCGTTCATTTGCTGGAGGTGTTGATGGGATGAAACCACCTACTCCTACACCCTTAATGCCCCATAAAGTGCGACCAAGGGTTTCAGCACCAGTTGCATGGCCATAGTATGGTTGGTGAATTATCCCTCCAACAGCTTGGCTGCCAACTGCTATGCCAACTAGAACAGTGACATGCTCCAACAAGCCTGTATGAAAAGTTATTTAAAAACAATTTTGTAAGAAATCCCCGAATGAAAGGAATCCTATTTAGGAAAGATCGTAAAGTAAAGAGAGGAATACTGATAGAACCATACCTTGAGTGTATTCGGATGTTCCATCCAAGGGGTCGACCCAAACAACCACCTAACATAGAATAAAAAATAAAACTTCATTCCAAAGAAATCAAAAATATTAAAACTGTATGAAAATTAGCAAAATTAGGTAAAAATCAAATGTACCTCCTTTTCTGTAACAGACTGAAGTTCCTTCGGACAATTCAGTTGTAAGATGCTCTGATCACTTTCTGTAACCAGCCAATCAGAGGGAACCTCACAGTTGCTTGAACCCTCTTCACCAATAATGGTAATATTGGGAAACTGTCTTAACAGGGACGCAATAATGCATCGCTGAGCAGATCGATCTGCTTCAGTTTGAAGATCATTTTTTCCCTGCATTTTTGTTTTAAAACACACACACAAAAAAATTGATCTTTGCTTTTTGTTTTAAAGAAAAACCACAGTCTTTTAGGTGAAAGAAAAGAGGAAAGAATGGTCACCTTTTCAACAATACCCAGCTCTCCCTGACTCCACACATCTCTGATAATCTTCCCAGCTCTGTTAGCAGCATTTATGGAAAATGCGACAAGGCGAAGTATAAGCGGGGAGCTTTGGGCCATTTCAAGTCAATGCCAATACTGGAACAGATATAAATGACAAATTTTACAGAATTTAAGGAGTAAACTATTTTGGATCAATGTGATTAAAAGTTTGATTATAAAAGGTTAAATGATAGAACATAATTATAACATTTTACTGAATTGCATAACCCAGTTGGTGTTTATCAGCAAGAGGAATAACAGACTTCTACAGTTGTTCCAAGATTTGTTCAGCTATAAAATTATTTTTTTTTTTTTTTTTTTTTTTTTTTTTTTTTTTTTTTTTTTTTTTTTTTTT
>CABIKL010000461.1:0-22449 GCA_902196195.1 Aptinothrips rufus
GGGGTGGCAGAGGCGTTCCCTTGCTGCGTGCGGGGCTGGACCGCGCGCTGGACCGGGCTGGGAGGACGGACATGGGATGAGCATGGGAACTCGACATGTGTTTGGGTCGGGTTTCACATACGTCGGGCCACGTTTGCCTCGTAGCCTTCGGGAGCACAACGAAAGCGTTATACTCATATCGCCACACTTATTCCATTTTTCATGTGTCGTCTCTTTTGTGAGGCGAATGCGTCAGTCGTCGAGTTGAGAGTTAGTTGCGTCCGCCTCGCGATTAGTTCAGTGCGGAGTTGGACGTGTTAAACTGGAGAAAGTGACGAAGCCGTACAGTACATCTTACAAGGAGCTCAGTAGCTCAGCTCAGAGATTAATTCGCATCGTGCAGCGTTCCCCTCCCCCTCAAACCTTTGTACCCTACGCTCTTTACGCATCAAGTCACCTAGCAGGTTTGCCAAATTGTGAAAGTTTCACGCTTCTAGCTAGGGCTGTGGATCTCGTCACTTTCTCCTCCTCGCAAGGCGGTGAATTAGTTGATGTGCCTATTCCTCAGTATCTCACGCCGCGCTGCAGGATGTGGCCCGCTGCTTCGCCATTCCCCGGCAGTTTCACTTCCCGTGGTAACGCGTGAGTGATTACAGGTGATTACCGCAGCCGGCGCGGCGCCTCAGGTATGAGCGCCGGCCTGGATAGGATGTACCCTTGTGCAAAACTCCGATCTCGTCAAGCACACATTTATTGCCTTAGCAGAAACTGAAGAATACTGAATACTCTTAATCCCTTACTACCGGTATACCGCGACCTTCAACTCTCATAACATCTGAACCTAACTGTTATCGCTAGAAAAATCTGTGAAATTTCCGCAGTATTGTATGCGAAGATATGTTTCAGTCAAGACACAGCCGAGTTTAGAGAGCCGGCCCTGGCTTTGCATATCCAAGTGACGAGGGAAGGCCAAGGACGACATTTGCTCTCAGAAATGAGGTTGGCAGACGACGGAAGGTGATGAAAATCATCGGTGCCCCAGTGAGAAATGGGCTATAGAATCCACGTCGAATCCAAGTCGAAGTCGAAAAATCGTCTAAAACTCCCGCGGTTTCCGCGTAGGTATTTATTAACCCAGTCGTCGTACTGTGAAATGTTAGTTAAAGCCTGCTGCAGACTTGAGAAATGAAAATGAAAGCGCCATGATAGTCAGGAATAAGCCACCGGGGTGGTCCGCAATGTGGGAAACATGCGAGGCTCCCAGACCAGATACGTTTTGACTGCGCCCCCGGGCGCTGGGGAGGTTAACATTCAATTCGTTATCTTGCACATAATGCATATGAAGTCGAAATGCGAGGCATACGAGAGCAGGGTCAGGAGGTTGAATTAATTGAGAATCGACCTACGCTTTGCGACGGGCGCTTTAGCAATACATTGTGCATTTCAACCGCCGCAAACACGCATCACGGTCATCTGAGCCGGACGAGAGCTACGTGCGTCACGTGACTGGTAGCTTCTCATTGGCTAGTTCAGAGATGGATAAGGGAACTAAGTTATTCTGTTCACTGCGCATGTTCAGAGGCAACCTCTCTGGCACACCCCACTGCTCTGAAAGATAGAATCTGTATACCAGATGGGTACCAGACCAGAGCATTCAAACGGGCGGGCATTTTTGCGCGGCCCTACCGCGCGCTTGCCCTCTCCTCGCCTCTCACCACGTCATGGGCGGAGAGTTTAGGAAACGCCCGCCCGTTTGGATGCTCTGATGGGTACCGGTACGGAGTTCGTTGATCTCGGAATGGTCTGCGGAGCAGTTGGCGAAGACCATGGTGAAGACAGGATCCTGTAGGTTCTGCCTGGTCTTTCCCTCGCTGTTTCCTCCCTTGCGCCAGCACACACGGTCAACGCCCACTGTGCGCCACACTTCAAGCCAAGGCAATGCTACACTGCTCTCGAGATTTCTCACACTAAATCACTGCTGCTGTTGCAGTTCCAGTTCTCGTTCTTACCCAGCCGCCCCAAGTACTTTTCACATACACGACCGCAACCTCGACAACGAAGGAGGGAGTACCGGGGCGAGGCGGTCGCGCCGCGGGGCGGGGCGGGGAGCTCCAAGCTAGGAAGGGTGGGACCCGGCGCAGTGTGGAGAGCGCGAGTGTGGGGGTAAAACGGCGAGGAAATGAGGCAGTGGAAATTGTGAGGAGTCGGAGAGAGTGAGGGAAGAGGGGGGAGGGGGAAGGGAGGAGAAGGGGCGCGTCCTTGCCGGTGGTGTCGTATGTCAAGACGTCGCAGGGAATTCAACCGGCAATGAAAAGAAAAAAGAACCGGGAAAGCACTTTGCTTGTTTTTCTCATCGCGTATCATATTCTTCATATCGAACCCGTTCCATAAACGGTAGTGAGCATCTCTGCTAGTTTTAGTACAAGTGGGGCAGGGAAAGAATGCGGCCACATCGCGACAAGCAGCTTGCCGGCCGCAGATTTTTACGCTTAAATGACTTTGGCTGCACTAGCCTACGCCTCATGACCAGCCTATGGCACTTCTGATGTCAACAAATTTCAAAATGACAGGCAGAGTGTCTTCTCACGAACAGAAAAAAAAAGCGTGAAACAAGGAAAAGGGGATATACAATAGGGATCAAAATACAAATTGTTTATAAATATTAAATTGATTTTCCTCATTATAAATAAAAAAAATTAATATAGGTAAATACATTAAAATTAAAATAGATATAATGAGTGCTGGTCGGTCGAAAACTACCGTAGTTTGGGGTAAAGTGGACCGAAGTGGGGTAAAGTGGACCACTTGTTATTTTACCAAAAATTTGTAATACAGTTCAAATCCGGCAAAATAACGGCTGGTCCACTTTACCCCATATCGGCCCACTTTACCCCAGACTACGGTATGTATCGCGGAAGGGGATAGGGGATGGGTCACCTCATCTTTTCACCCTCAATCGCAAAATGAAGAAATATCACCGCGAATTGCTCCCTTATTGTTTTTCACGTGTTTTTCACGAACAGTACTGAATCAGCCGTCTCTGGTGTCGTGGTCAGCCGAGCGACTCAGATAAAGCGCCCTCCTCCGATCCGCCATATTGTATTTTAGCCTTTCGGCTGTCAACTGTCGTCGTTTGTTGTTTGTTTAGTTGCTGTCAGCAAAAGGAGCAGTTTTCTGCTGGCTGCTGGCTAATTGTGTCCGTTTTAAATTGCAGTTTATGAACGTTATCGTGCCCTCTGGTTGTTAATTTTGTTACCTGCAATTATGAATAAATATAGTGAATCGAAGCGAGATGGGGAAGCTCCGGTGGAGTTAGAAAGCCAGTTTATAATGCGCCTGCCACCGGTAAGTAAGGTTATAGTGGTATTTTTTAACAGTCAGTATTTTGCGCGACAGAAGCTTCGAATCTGTAGAATGCTGTCTCTAAAATCTTGAAACTTATATCTTTTTCAATTTTGGAAATAATTTGGTTCCACTTTTTTTTCTTATGTTTTCAAAATTATAGGCTATGTGTCTTATGTTCCTTTGTATAACAAGTTAAACATATTTTCAGGAACCAGCCAAAGTCTTAAGGGAGGCGATTCGTAGTGGCTCTATGAATCTTAAAGACCGTCTCAGTATAAAGCTGGAAAATGATATACGTTATGGCGAAGTGAGGATGGACCATTGGTTGATGCATGCCAAGGTACGATCAGATAGTATTGTAACATGCCTTGATCATATTTTGTTCTACTAGCTTCATATTAATCTGAATGTCGATTTATTATTGTATATTTTCTTTTCTCTTACTCATTGCATTTTATAGACGGTTCTGTCTTATAACGTCTGTATTGGGCATAGCCGAGCATAATTGAAAATAATAATTTTGACAACAACAACAAAAATTTCAGTTTCTGCTGCCAAGCTCATTCTCGGTTAAAGAGATCAAGCTTTCTGTTGGTGGGACTTGTGCTTAGTTTTTCTATTCATCTCAAAAGCTCTGTTTTATTTATTTTGCAGTTAGTGGATTTGCCTACCATAATTGAATCTATGAAGACAATTGATGGCAAGAGCTTCTATAAAACTGCTGACATATGCCAGGTATATATTCTTTTTTTTTTTATATATATATCACAGACCTAAAAATAAATTGAATTATTCAGTATTTCCTTGTGTAAATATGAGTGCAAATAGCATTGTTTAATTAGTTCATCCAAGTCATTTTCTCTTCAGTAAAATGTGTATCACTTTTGCATGTATATTTCGGATCTTCTGTGGCTGACGCTAGAGGTTAATTTTTTTCCAGATGCTCATATGCAAAGAGGAAGATGACTTGACTACCACTGATGAAGAATCCCCAGCCAAGAAAAAGAAGGACCCCAACAAGGTTGATAAGAAATTTTTATGGCCTCATGGAGTTACACCACCCCTGAAAAACGTTAGGAAAAGAAGATTTCGCAAGACCCTCAAGAAGAAATATGTGGAAGCTCCAGAAATTGAAAAAGAGGTTTGTAATATTTTATGTTTTTGCCATCAGTGTGTATGACCACTCCCTTTTTCACTAATGTATGTTATGTTCTAGGTTAAACGCCTCCTTCGTGTTGACAATGAAGCTGTAAAAGTTACTTGGGAAGTAATAAATGAAGAAGATGACAAACCAAAGTCCGGTACGGTGAAGGATGGAAATATGCGTGGTGGTGATGCCTCACTTGAAGCAAGCACTCAACACAGTGTGGATGTTGGTAAGCTTAATCAATCTTTACGCCTGATAAATGTTTTATTTATTTTGATTAAGCTAGTAATATAATGTACTTGATTTTTCTCCCCAGCGGAGCATGACATATTTGGAGAGGCCGTCAGTGATTCTGAAGAAGAGGAAACTAATATCAACATCATGGAAATGGAAGATGAAAACAGCAGATTATCAGCTGATGATAGCATGCACACAATGGATTCCACCTCAATACAGGTACAGTATTGCACATTTGACATCTTGTAACTTTTGTCCCTATGTGTGACACTCACTCAATAAAAATTTTGGATCTTTTTAGGCTCATCATAGCTCTGAGAAAAGTAAAAAACCCCTGGTGACACAATTTACCCGTGAAATGTTCAGTGGCCGAAATGACAATAGCCATGGCTTGGGTGTAAACGAAGAACTGGAAAGTGAAAGAGACTTTGATAGATCCTATGATAATGACCCAGACCGGGATCCATTAAATATCATCAAGGATGAATCTACAATGGATTATGATGATGATGACGACCGCGATGAAAGGCCTAGTAGCGCTGATCAACCCAAAGACTCAAGATTTCATCTAGATATGGAAGGCATGTCAAGTGATAGTAATGTCTATATGCAACGTAAGTGATGATTGTACTTCTTTTCTTGACAAATGTTTTTCCATTTCTAGATTTTGAATAAACTTTCTTTATTTAGATGTAAGAATTATAATGTATTGCTAAGTAAAGGAAAATCATTTTTATCTCACCATAGGCCGCCTGCGCAAGGAGCAGCTGGAGGCGGAGTTACCAGAACTGAGATCCAGGTGTCACCAACAGGAACTAGAAATTTCTAATCTAGAAAATCAGGCTTTACGCCAAAGATTTCAAGAGAAGCTCGAAAACATGCTTTCAGAGTTATTGCAGAAAGAACAAGAGGTGAGTACAAATAAGTTTCTCATCTCTTTAGTTGTGACGGTTTGCTTTTTTGTTTTACTCTTTGACTTTCAAAAGAGCATTAATTTAGATTTGTACTTTGTTTTCTTTTTGCAGTATCAAGAACTATGTCAAGATTAAGATGTGGACAAAGGTCACTTTCTTTTCATATATTTGATGTGTTGTTAAAAATGTGAAGAAACAGATTCATATATGTTGAATAAGGGGGCAGTAAAGATAGTTACTTCATTATATTCATCAGCTTCCTCACATTAGATTAGAGCCATTATGGCATAATCTTAAGATTTATTATTGCACTATTTTGTAAGTATTGAGTTTGAAGTCTTTCTTTGTTCATAATAAATATACTTTGTATGATATTTTCTATTATTTTACAAGAAAACCAATTTTTTTTCCTTTTTGAAAATATTTTTACTGTGCAGTTCGGGATAACGTTATACAAGCACAACAATGGGTGAAGCGGGAAGAACATTATAAGGAATTTTCAAACAGCACTCTTCTAAGTCCCTCCCTTCATGTTTTAAGAGAAAATAACAAAAGTATGCCATATTGTGGTATGTAAATGTAAGAGAACAAATATTTCATACTTAATTATGACATTCATCTATAAAGTTGACTGAGGGAGATACACAGAAGCTTACAACAAAAGCCTACCAATGCACATAAAACTTTTCTACAGGGTAACACTCCATTAGGAGGTAACAGTTTAAAAACAGCTATGTTATTCATTAACTCAACTCCTTCCTGAAACAAAGTAAATTTACACATCATCCAAATTTTCCACTTTGATTTGAATCAAATTACAAATGCACTGACTAGAGATTTGGCCTGAAACACCAGCATCTTATTAAACACTCAATATCTCTTTTTAATACAACGACAGGACGCAAAGAAGTAGCTTCCTCAATTTCAGCATTTAGCCATTCCAAAATTTACAATCAAAATATTTTCACTATCAAATTGTGAGATATATTTTATTTGCTCTCCAAAGTTAACATCTGTAAATGGGTCTACAAAACTATACCATGATTTTCACAATGAAAGGATGATAAATTATCGCTGTCACGCTTATGTTTCACCATGACCATCATGAAAAATCATCTTTCTGTCGCTTCATGTTTCACAAAACACCATAAAATCCAAACCTTTGTATTGCTAGAAAACATTATCCTTATCCTTACGTTCAGTCAGGTTTGAAATGGACCATACAAATAGTGTGCAATGCGGCGACGTCACGAACTATGTGTCGAATTTCTGACCCCAGCTAGGAGTGAATCTTAGTTCCCGCTTAGCACGGTTTTCGTGAAATCAACGCGTTATGCAATATTTGTATATTCCAGAAAAGGTTTTCCAATTCTTTTACTGTATCCTACAGGCAGGAGATCAATTTTACTAAACAATTCAGGATCACAAACTCTTATCATATACAGTAAGAAAAATCACAGGAGTTCGGCTTTAAAAGCAGGGTACAAAAATCTATGCTAAAGACTATCTTAAATATGTATGAACACATCTCAATACTGATGCCTCTGCAATTTAATACAATATTTGAACCTCACATGATAGAAACAGGATTAAATTAAGATGGAACTGGACGTACTATATTCATTCATCATGCATTTCTGTTTTAATTATAGCTTTTTGGACAGACTTGAACTGAGTTTTGAGTACTAAATGTAAGTTTCTGATGTAGTACTGAGTTGTTAAGTCCAAGTATTAGTTTTGCACACCTTACATATAGCTCAATAGTAAATCATCAAAGTATTTTGTCAATCTTTCAACCGCAGAACTGGACTGTAATGTGCCATGAGACATGTTACAGGTAATAAAATCAATGCGCAAATAAAAAATGCACATAAATCTGATGTCTCTCATTTCCTCTCATATCTGAGTAACAGCCCTTCCAGAATATGTGTTCTCATTTTGCATATCCACTGGGATAGTAAGATATCACATACAACTGAATCATGAGTCAAAACCAAATATTTGTGCATCCCTTTTTAACAATTAAACAATACTGTACAGTGAAATCTTAAAATTATAATCCTGCTTATAGTAGCAAAGAACAAAGAATTAGGTGTGGAAACAGACAAAAAATGTCAAGTCTAACCAAAACTCAAGCTCAAATTTTCAGAAAAGGCACCAAAATTTTTAAACCATAACAATTACAAAAACATAAATCCAGATCAAGAAAGAGTTCATTAGCTCTGTAGGAACAAAAAGAACAAGAACAAAACTTACAACAAACCACTCTTTCTTATGATTAAGTTTACGATGAATCCAAGTAAAAACTTGTTTTGCAAGACATTTGTAGTCCATACAGTTGTCTTCACTGCAGAGAGCATACTGTTGAAGCACCTTCTCTCTTATCCATTGCAGCTGCTCTTCTTTTTATACCTTCTAAATAAACCTCCCTGTTGAAGGAGCCTGCTGCAAGTGGTATCCTGGAAAGAAAAATAAATTATTCCTATACCTTACATTATAAAATCAATGTCACAATAATAATTCAATTGTGCAGTAAAACCATTCATTTGACTTGTCACAACTACCTTATTTTCGGTTTGTACTCACGTGTCAATTCCTGGTCGCACATGGCTGCTGAAAAGCCCCCACACAGGCTTGTGGTCAGATGTACAAACAGACTGCACTGAGTTATACTTCAGGCACACCAGGAATGGTGCACCAGATGGAGTGGTCATTGGGAGAGATGCTCCTAATAGACTGCTAGCACGCCGTGGAGCCTGACGACACTGAAATATGTTGAATGTTCATTGACAAGGGACTCAAAATAACTCTTCAAAAGGTAAACTTGAAAAACATAGAACTCAAAATAGTTCTTCAAAACAAAAACTAAAACTAGTGTGGAAAATGAACAAATATTTACCTTATACAAAATTCTATCAGTATACGAGGGTGTACGTTGCTTCTGAGAAGTATCAAACATCTGAGTACCTGGGTCATACTTGTATGTTGGTTTGAAGGTGATGGGCCCTTCCTCAAAACCACGAAAAACCATACCTATGGATTGTAAGATAAAATTAGATAGGAAAAACTAGTACAGGAAAAGCAAAAAAAAAAAAAAAAAGTATACACGCATGTATTCTAGAGCTTACCCTGCATTATGCTGTTAGTTAATTGATCCATCTCTGTTTTGTAAGGAGAAGGCAAAGGGAATTGCTGTTTTTTGACCCAATTGACAACTTCTTCTCTTGGTTGTGAGAGGCGGAAGTTCAAATCTCCGCACCAAAATACACAATCGAAATTCTGAGTTACATCTGGCAACAAAATGAAGGCAGGATAGACATGTGAACAGCTATGGGAAGAATAAAAAAGATAGATATCACCTTAAAAACGATGGAACCAACCTTTATTTTTGTGCCTACAAGGTAAATTTTTTGGCAAGTCCAGAGAACGAACTATTTTCTTAACATCGCTTAACCGTTCTTTCACCTTTTCAGCATGGGCGGTGAGATGTGATGTAACAAAGAGGAAAGAAGTGCCAAAAAGCATAAAAGCAATTGCAACAGCTCCTTTTGTTCGAAATGCTGTCCCTGGACGAACACTAAAACTTGCTTCCTCAGGGACTGCCAAATATAAAAATAAGGTGTGAGTTTTACTAACAGCCACAATTAGTAAAATAGTCTGACTTTTCATCCAGAATTTACATACCTGAGCAGAACCATATCAGATCCCTTCGCACAAACAGAGCCAAATGTAAAGTGCCAAGAGCTGATGAGTGAAGCAGAACATGTGATGGACCTATAGTTTCCTGAATTCCAACCTCCCAATCAAATCTCTCTGGAAAGCTTTCCTGGGTGCCAAAGACCATAATATCAGGAACATGCTCAAGTTCTTCTGGCAGAAGCAAGTCATTGAGCTCAGAGGGTGGAGCCTGCCATGAAAGACAAAAAAGTATAAGTAGCAAGCGCATGGGACACAAAAAGTTAAATGGATTTCTTAAACAGTGGTAGAGGAATACCTGGCCATTCATATTCCATGTTCCTACAAAAATTTGAATAGTTCTTGAGGGCAGTACTCGCTCAAGTTCCAAGGTTCCCAATAAAGAGTTGGCCGCTATTCGTCCATGGAGATAGTTCCTGAAACAAACATTTTGGGCATCAGTGATCTGAGAAAAGAGAACTCCTGCTATGGAGTTTTTTTTTAAAATATTTATTATATATTTATATTGCAAAAGAAATTATCCATTTCAATTTGTTCTTTTCTTTGAGGAGCTACAGCTGAGTATCCAAATAGAAAATTTGTGAGATATCCATACTGTTATATTTCCATAAAAGAGTACTTACCGTTCACGAGCTTTGTTGGCTGGAATGAGATGCAAGAGCTGAGCTGCCAGCAAAGACTGCCTCGCTAAATTCTCAGTGGAAGCACGCCCCTGGTTTTGGTTTGTACTCCCTTCTCCTCCTCCATTTAAATTGATTTTATGTTGATCAAGTTGAGATTCACAGCCAGCTGACAATGGCCTAATTCTTGTTCCAAACATTGCTTCATGTGAGGAAGATCGTTTCTTGCGCCTTGGAGGTGCCTCAGGCATACTATGAGTTGAACCTGGGGATGAATGTATTGATGATGGTAGCAAATTGTCAGCAGAGTGGCATTGAGAGAAGAGACGCTGTCGTGTTGTTTTTGGCACGCTTGAATGCACTGTAGCTTTGGTTTGAATCTGCAATAAAAAACACAGCCAGACATGAATATAAGAGATTAATGATGTGGATTATGCTATGCTTAACTCTCTAGCAAACACTTACACAAGTACTGTCAGGTGAAATATTATGATCTGGGGTGTGAGGCGAACTCTCATTGCCAGTATCACTGTTACTCAATTCATCAGCGAACATCACACTTTTGTCATGGGTGAGGCAAGGCCTTTGAAGTGGTCCACTTCCTGGTTTTGGTACTGATTGACTAGATTTAGGAAACATCTGACTAGATTCACTGTTTAGAGCATCCTTGTTCGGGCTCTTCTCTTCTGAAGATGGTGTTTGCATAACCGATACTTCAGTTGAAGCACAGTTTTGGGGAATCTCTGATGACTTTTCGGAGCTCAAAAGCTGTTCCTCCCCAACTTGTAAACCAACGTCCAACATTGTTGGCTTTTCATTACTGTCTGTGTGACTTAAAACATGCTTCTTTGTGAGATCATGCTTGCATCGATTCATAAAATTTCCACTAAGTGTTAAGCCATTAGTGGATTTTTCCGTCATCGCACAGCATAACACTAAGCGGGAACTCTTTTTTGATGAACGTGGTTCAACAGTCTTCTCAGTCTTACAGTCCTGAATATCATCCACTCTGCTATGATGTGGACCAGTTGCTGTTAAAGTAGTGTGACTCACTCCATCTTGAAATGAATCTCTTGTGCTATTGTATGATGAGAATGGTGTGGAACCAACTTTATTGCTGCTACGACACCTGATTAAATTACATAGAGATTTTTGAAAAGAGTTAGTCTCTAATGAGGACTCTCTGAAACATAACCTCATCTCTTCCAGTAATAACAGCCATGGCAATGAGATAGAGTAAAATCAGCATACCAGATCAAAATTGAAGATCCATTGAACTCTCTGCCCTTTCCCTTTTACACAGGGCTTACTTAAGGGTTCCTTCCTACCCATGCTAAACATCTTCCAGTTTGAAGTGAACTGCTCAGTCCACTTGCATTCTTCAATATGTTTAAAAAAACGCACGCAAGCAATGAGAGTGGCATAAGCCTACTTCAATTGATTTCAAGATTCAGACGATCATCAGTGGCACAAAGAATGGAAAGTGCGTGAATGCTGCTCCTTTAAAATGTTGTAGACCGCGCGGGCTGCAGCAGTAGACGCTCTGGATCAGGATGCGCTATAACTGCTCTGCTCGTAGTTTAGAGCAAAAAGGGGCTGGCACAAGCGCAGTAACTAATAGCATTCTCATGGCATTCTCTTTGACTTGACATACTGAACAGAGTAAATCACACTTCAGTTGAGCCAAGGTTTTCGATCAATAACTTTGTTTATGCCTCAAAACACACGACTTAGATATAAAAATACACAGAGGGTAGCCAACACAACACGTGCGAGAAGATTGCGATGTAAGGCGTTTCAAATATATTTGAAAACTATTCGTGGACTTTTCTTAATAAGAAATGAAAGTTTAACTTCTAATTGGTATTTTCTGCTTTCTGAGACTCGAACAATCCGCTTTGATCACAGTTCTGCATACGTGTATGTTTGTTGGTGTGTATGAAAGTAAACTTCAGTCCGGATCCGGATGGCGTTCTGCTTCGTTCGGTTCGCGCACAAATTGTGAACTTCCCTCACCCTTCCTTAAGCAAAGAGAAAGTTATCTTTTTCTTCTCAACAGGAGTTAATATCTTGTTTAAACCCAAAGCTCTGAATTAAGCGCACATTTATAAAACCTTCCAGCAATTTTGGTTTGATTAATTTAATACAAAAGATATACATGGCCATAAATGAAATTAAAGTCATTAGAGTCTAAGCTATGTACAAGTCATCACACATATGTAAAGTCTGATATCAGATACGGACATCCGCAACTGTGATACAAAATGTCTCATAGTAGGAGTTCACTATGTTCTATGATACTATGCAGTCTGTGATAGGTTTCTGAACAAGTGAGCTTGGAACAGGATTACCACATGAAATCTTTTTGATCACTTCCACAGTGTCATCTATATCGGGATAAGCCAAAGTCTGAGCTCGAGAATGAACAATTTGACCGTTAATGCTGACTTCAAAGGCTCCTTAAACACAGAAGACACAAAACTTAATTAATCATCAGGAATCAAATAAATATCCTATATCACATACACACAAAGTATTTCTGATACTCACCAGATCGGTGGTCTTCTTCGCCTGTTACTTTAGCAGATGGAACTTCCTTTAGAATAGCATAAGCCAATTCATCAAATGCTGCTTTACCTCCACAAGGGACACTAAGGAGAAAAACAGATTCATAATGACTGATAAGATAAAAACAATACAATAGGTCATGGTGAAACTGGTGAAATTCAAATTCGCCAGAAGCTGAATAACGAAAGGAGGAAGTCGAGCATGCGAATAATTAACTCGCTTCAAGATTTCAGCCAATATAAATGATGATCTTTTCTGTTTTGTTATTCAGCTTTCTGCGAGTTCAAGCTTGACTGGTATCACATAGCACTGCAGAGAATCATTATTGGCCAACTATCCTAACTTCCAGACATCATCTTCATTGAGTCGTCACCGCAAATCTACTACAATATTCAGGTATGCTTGAATTCAGGGTCTGCGTTACGTAAAAAGATGTAACACATACATAAATTGTATTCAAATATGTTGAACACAAGTGATAGGATATAATGTCATTGATTTAAATATTCAAATCAATTTCATTCAATAGTTTGTATTCGTTTCAATCAATTTCTTATCTTTTCTCTGACTATAGAAATAAAATGACTAAAGTTCAAAACCCGATTGGTTTGTTTACAAGGAACTTCTCATTTCAAAACACCAGTTTAACCTGATTGTTTGATAAAAGAAGAGTGACATGGTTTCTTTGGCCCTTACCAGTAATTAACATGGACACTGACGTTCGATGGCACGTTCTCCATTAGTTTGCGTATGTAATAACTTGTGTTGTCAGCCAAAGTCCTTCAATATTTGAACTCGAACTGATTCAAACTCCAATGTTGAACACGACGAGAGCGGATGCAGACGATGACGGCAAGCTTGTGTATAGCCCAATTCGAGCTATTTGCAGATACCATCTCGTTGGAATTCCTCTAGTTTAGACACGATCACGGTGCCTTAATGCCAATCTGCCTGAGAGTTCTCATGTTTAAATGCATTTAATTATGGACGGTTCCAAGAGGAAATATACAATTAAATTATTTCACTACTAAAAGTCGACAGCCTCCCGATCACTCAAACTTCGCGCTTCTTGGTATTCATACCAACAGATCAAGCGAATCAGCAAGAAATAAGTGGTTTAAAAAACTATTTTGGTATAATTATTATGTTTGATTTTGTTTTTTATCTATTTAAGTGTTACTTTTGATCTACCTTTACCGCAAAACGTGAAATAACTTCGCTTTTTACTTAAGACAGAAGTTGTATCACGTTGGTATGCTTGTCGGAGAGGTGACTCCACAATCTTCGTGGACGCGTCTAGTGATTGAAATATCACATCCTTTTTTGAAATTTTGTGAAATACAGACTATTTTAGGGCGCTTTAAAGAACCTAACGGTGCATTTTGCCCGTTTAACTAGACGTTAACGTCTATCGATCTATTTGCGAGAACCATAACAGCTGACTACAGGAACCAATAAGAACTCTCCATTTCGTCACATGACCAGTCCAGCACTTAGCAGTCATATCAGTTGTGTTAAGGAATGCCTTGTCATCGGTAATTCTTTGCATTTTATCCTTATTCTTGCCTCTCTGCAATTAACGTAAGTTATTGGTCATAGCCATGGAAACATGCTGTAGTGATTTCAATTGTGGTCCGTCCCTAAAACACGCTTCAGCTTGTATTGATCGTGCTTGAAAATCGCTCAGGAGCCCAGAAATAATGGGCGACGCCATTTTCTTTCCATTGGTGATGTCTGTATGATCAAAGTTTCGTTGTGGTGTCGTCAACTTGTCAGTTTTCACGTAATTTCGGTATGTGAGCCGAATTCTGGGGTTTAATGTGGTTCATATTTTGTTCAAACTTTCTAGCGTAATAGCTCTATTGCGTAACTCACTAATCTCAGCACGTCAACTTGGGACACCAAGTCCCTCACAAAGGTGAAGCAGCATGTCACGATTTCGACACTTATTTACCATTTTCTAGAATTCAGAACTATCTGTTTCACTGCGCGTTTTGAATCTCGTAGTACAATCAGGAGTTGATTTGTCTCAGTCATATTGATCTTACAAAGACGAGGGGTTATTGGTTGGTCATCAGCTGTTTTTTTATTCTTTGGTGTGTTCCCCGTTTATTTTATGGTACTTTATTCACGTAAGCTCTCTGAAAGCCCAGCTATCACTCCTTTTGGTCCAGAACTATCATCAGAATTGACTGAATACCTCTTATTATTTGTTTTGTAAGTTTCGAATGCAATCTAAATTGTGACGTAACCAATGTATATCTCTCACGTCTGTTTCGACATCTGCTAGATTTGGAAGAGGTTTAGTGTATACTTACTTCTCCACCAACAGTCAAGAAGGGACTACGAATTTAGGATTTGTCTGTTAACGAGTCCATTTTTTTTTCATATCCGTAGGTTACCTTCTTTGCTATTGCCTCATCTGTTACATTTTCAATTTATCCCAGACAGTGCTTGTTTGTTTCCGCTTCTTCTTTTTTGATATTGTGTTCCATTGTTGGCTTTGGAATTTTGAGGCTAGAATTTGTATCATATTAGCATGTTGTTTCCCCATCTGATTTTATTTTCTTCTATATTTACAGATGTATGCTGGCATGAATTAGTGGCATCAGGCTGGAAGAGGATGCAGTGCACTGAGTTTCCGATTCCCTTTTGTCATTAAATCTCGGATTGCTGTTCATCTTACTGAACTTCCCAGCAAATCTTTCACAGAGTTTCTCCTATTGTTAAGGTAAGTTCGGCTTATCTATTTTGGGTGCGAATTGCTTTGATTTCTCTGGCCTGTGTCGACTGTTTGATGCATTTGATATCTTTGTTTGGAGTTTATAGTTACTGATGACCTTTCCTTAACTATTTCAAGCCTCAATGTTGCTACAACAAAAGCAAGCAACTTTGAATTAATTTGTAGTGCTTTGTTCATATTGATGAGCTTCCTACATTATGCAATCCAATGTAAATTTCATTGGGAGAAGGAGAAAATGTAGCTTCCCCATTGTGTGGTCTGAGGGGGAAACAGCTCCTGAAATTCCAGTCCAGTGGAAGACCTGGAAAACTGCAAAAATCTCTTAGTCTAGCTCTAGCCCCAATACACATCTCTTTGAATTTAATATGTATTAATTTTGCTTAGTTAAGCCAAGTTTCAGCTACGGATCGTATTAAGTTACTCTAAACAAAAATCATCCGGAAGACACCGATTATTTTGTCCATCTCAAGACCAGAGTTGTTGCCCCCTTGTCGTGGTCATTTCAGTGATATAAATATTAGCCATTCTTTCCCTCATTTGAATTATAACCAGGGGCAACCGTATATGATGTAGCTCTGCAACTGCATCCACAGCATGTTATATCCTTTCAAGCTGTCTGTAGTGCAGTCATGTTGACGCAAGGCCGCCTCATGCTAGAGAAGTCAAGGAAGCAAAAAGTATTTTTTTAGGAAAATGAGAAAAAAAAAGTTGGGGGGAAATATTGGTGAGGAAAAGCTCAGGTGACTTCTGGCTACTGTCAGACAAAAATCAGCACTGTGACAGAGAACAAATAGCACTGTGAATTTTGTTTGATTATTTATTTGTTTTTCTGAAAATCAGATAGTTGAAGGAAAGACTCAGAGAGAGGTGGAGAAATAGGAATAGCAATGGAAATTGAAGAACATTAAAAAAGAATGGCTACCTGGGCCTGAGACAGGAGGGGCTGGTCTCACTGTGTAAAATAATACCTGTTTTGGTGAGCCCTTCCCCAGAAACAGGGGTGAAGGAACACCAGTTTTGGAATTTTTGATAATCATTTTGAGAGCTATACCAAAATGATCAGGACATTCTAAAACGCATTTCTACATAATCCTCCAAACGAGCCCCCATAATTTCGAAACTGGTGTCACTTGTTTTTTACAGTGCTTATGTATTGTGGTGTGATGTGCACTCTGGCCTGATCTGACCGCTACTCCCGCGAGTGTCAGCAAGACGGGGCAACGCTTACTTTTTGCCTACTTGCTGAAGATGTGGCGTGTAGTCTACCCGCCCGATCTTGATCAGTTCCCCTTTGTCATTCGGTCGGATGTTGCGGAACCTCTGGAGGATTAGGATCAGCAGCGTGTCGCCCTGTTCCATGGGCAGGCGGCCCTACATGGTGCCCTACACGGTTACCAGTTGACTAGAATCATTGTTGGGTGAAAGTTCTGTTCGGATCGGCTCGGCACGAGATCGGGTCTCCTGGAACAGTGAGCCGTGATAACAAGGATGTAAGTTCAAGCACTAAGTATCTGGCTGGAACTGAAACCCTGCCCAGCTCGCAAGGCGCTTCGCCCTTCGGTTCAATCCTTATCGTGGCATGACGACTACTTTGTTTCTTGCCCTCAGTGTATCTAGGGTGGCCCTTAGCCCTTACCTTTCTCGCCACGGCGTGAGCCGGCTTCCTGCTCTGCTGGTCCCTCAAGGGAAAGTCTGATTTCACCCACGTGGGTTCATTGGACTCCCCTCGAAGTCAAATAAATATCAAAATGACGTCAGTTGAAGGATGTTATTTGTACGACCTTTGGACTTCCCTGTGCTGCCGTGCATGCATGGGAGAGAAGAAGGTACGCGCGGTCATTATTGTTATCTCGTTTTTTCGGTAATGCAATTGGAATTCCCCTGGTGGCTTATACTCGAACCCGCACTAATAGTCGCCGAGGCCCAGTCTCTCCCCGTCTCTACTTGAATGTGGAGTCGCGAGTCGCGGGTTGTCAGCAGCACTAGTCGCTGTGCGCGGGGCTGGCGACGAGGCGGTCTGCGCATGCGCGGCGGCGTGCTTGTTTGGAAACAGGCCCCGAGAATAATATTTTGATCGGGAGCCAAACAAACGGCCTAGCCGAGTCGCTGGTACTCGCGGGTACCCTGGGGACCGCCCCGCCCAGCTCCGAACTAGTCTCCTCTCTCGTCGCGCTGCCTCGGATCTTATCTGCGTGGAACATAGCCCATCCGCGTGGCGGGACGGACACCCCTTCCCCTCACCGTCAGAAACTGGGGGTAGTGGAACCTTGTGGGGTTAACATTTCTACTGCCAGCTTGACCGAGCATACCAAATCAGTCGCAGGTAACCATGCGGGGAAGCCAGGATGGACCCAAACAGGAGGAGGAGTGGGGGAAGACATTAGGCAATGTGCGCTGTTGGTCGCCCAGCCAGTCGGGTCCAGTCCTGCAGGTCCAGGCTGGAGTCCAGGCTGGAGTCCAGGCTGGAGTCCAGGCTGGAGTCCAGGCTGGAGTCCAGTCCAATGGCCCGCCACGCCGCGCCACGCCGCGGCCCGTGAGCCTGGGAGCACTGTAAAAAGTAATACCTGGAGCACCTCCCCACAAACAGGGGTGAAGTGACACCAGTTTTGGAATTTTTTTGGGCCATTTTGAGAGCTATACCAAAATGATCAGGACACTCAAAAACGTATTTCTGCACAATCCTCCCAACGTGCCCCCGAAATTTTTAAACTTGTGTCGCTTCACCCGTGTTTTGGGGGAAGGACTCCCCAAAACAGGCATCATTTTATTAGAGTGAGGGGGCGAGCTATCACTCCACAGAAATTCACTTGAATTTCGTGCCCTGGGCCTTCAGAAACTCTCTGACATTACATTTTCATCATGCGGTATTGACGACATTGTTTTAACTAAAACCATTAGCCTTGGAACCGTCGCCAAATTTTAATTTTTTTTTTTTTTTTTACCTCGTGTACCGAAATTCGAGCGTATTGCCTCCTTGAGGTCACATGATTGTGGCCGTGTGGCACTGGACGGGAGGAACTGCGGACAACACGGTTGTTGACAGCGCGCGAGAGCGGCGCAGGGGCGGGGCGAGGGGCAGCACAGGCGGCCGTTGGCCCGGCCTCTAGCCCCTGGGCTGGGCTGCCCGGGCTCGGACCGCGACGCAGTGCTGCACAGCGGGTTGCCGACCTGCAGTCGGATAACAAAGCGTACATTCAGCACCAAAAGTATCAGATCTGTAGCCAGGCGCTCGACGTGTGCGACAGTTGGCAAGGGCTCGGCGAGGGTTAGTTTCTTTGTCTGATGATTGTGGCTGGCGCCTCCCCCGGCTGGGCTGGCTTGACGAGAATGAGTTGGAGTTTGGACCGGCCCGGGCAGCTTCAGATAGTCCAGTCCAGTCTCTGGACAGGGAGGGGAAATATAAGAGTTGTTAGTGAGCGGACATCCCTGCCGCCTTATCTCCTGGCCCCTCGACGGCTTCAGGACATCTCTCCTCCTCAAAACAATGAACCGGCGACGGGCCTTTAAACGCTGTTCGAGCTGTCACGTTGTCTGAGCGAGTTGAACGACTCGAATATGGGCGAGGAGTGGGGGAGAGTTCATTCTGCTTCCGTTTCCTGCACGGCGCGGCGGCGGCATCCCTAAATGACCGGTGCCGGGGGCTTCCGCGAGTGCACGACCCCAGCCAGGGCTGCCATCTGCACGGCGGGGCGGCGCGGGGCGGGGCAGAGCTGCAGGCTGAGGTCCAAGGTCGCTCCTGTGTGCTGGCTGTGCAGGTGAGGAGCTGGGAGCTGTCCGCCCACGCCGCATCGGTTATGCCCTTCCGGACTTCAGGCTAGCTAGTCGGTAGGTCGTCTACCCGCGCGTCGCCTTTTGAAATTCCCGCGCTCGGACAGGGGAGGACCCGGACCCGGCCCGGCAAGCCTCAGTCGGGGGTGAATCCGTCCAACAAGCCGAGAGTGTTCGCAGCATCCCGAGGCGATGAGGTAGATGTGGAGAAGGACGACGCTCATCGCTGGCGGCGTGGCGGGGCGGGGCGGGGCGGGGCGGGGCGTGGGTGACGCAAGTGACGAGCCACGCGCCACGTGATTCACGCCCTTGCCAGGATGAAGTGAACTGTCACAAACAGCTGGTCCAAACTCCCCGCCGCCTCCCCCGTCTTCACCTTGGCGCGCCTTGGCGCGGCTGCAGCTCTCGCGCGTTTCACTCGAGTCCCTTGCCGCCAGGGGCCGCGAGCTTTCTGCTTGTTGTATCGCTAGTGCATGTCCCGCCCCGCCCCGCCCTGTCCTGGCCCGGTGTTTTGCAAAGTTTTCCACCTCGGCAGTCAGCAAACATTTGCCCCAAGTCTGGCGGCTGGGCGGGGGCGGGCTAGGGCGGGCGGCGCCGGGTCGAGAGGCCGGGCCGGGCCGGCTGTGACCGCTGCCGGGTCGGAGGGCGGGCGAAGGGCCGAGCGGGAGGAAGGGAAAGGGAGGAGGTCGCTTGCAGGTCGCCCTGGGCAGGGCTAGGCAGGGCGGGGAGCGAATCATCCGTCTGCCCGACGCTGGCTGCGGCTATGGATCTAATTTTAGGCGGCAATGACGACGACGTCTGTTCCTCACATCCCCGGAGGAGACATGCCGCCACCCTTACCGTTGCCGCGGTCACAGGAAGAGAAGGAGATTCGCTCCAAGTCTCCTGGTAGGATCCCCCCCCAGCCGAGCATCCGAAGCTTATGCTACTTCAAATGCTCCTGACACTTGTCGCACGCAAGGCAGGCGGCCCGGCCCGCGAGGCCGGCCGTCTGCACTCCGACTGACGTACGGTGGCTCGCGCGCGCGTTTGGCGTCGTGTTTTGCATCGGGTGTCAGCTTCCTGTCGGCTTTTAGTCGGCTGGGAGCGACGGCGGTGTTCATCCAGGATCAGTGTGGGTAGAAAGCTGAACACCCCTTTGCAGCCGGTATTTGTACCAAAAACCTTGCACGTGACCACTCTTATGAGATCACGACGAGCTCCTGAGACGAAAGAAATCGTCATGTAGAGGTCGCGGGTCCGAATACTGGCTCCAGAGGGGTGTTCATTTTCACCCTGTGCATTTATCACCCGCTCTGACCCTACCCTGCACGTTTCATATGGACCGGGCCCGAGCCGCCAGGCAGCCTCGGCAGTGATCGAGCTCCGATCCGATACTGTATCTATCGAGACCTACGCCTGTTATCCGCGGCTGGTTGTCAACTCATGGCGTGGCGTGGCGTGGCGTGGCGTGGCGTGGCGTGGCGTGGCGTGGTCAGGCGGACACGCCGCGTGCTCCACGGGCCCAAGGGGCTGCTAGCAGATTCATACGGCTTCACCAAGTATAGTTCGGATTTTAACTCAGAAGCAAGGCTCAGCCTATTATTTTCATGGTAAGAAAAGTACCTTACAAAATACCGGTAAAATTTGTATCAGATATTTTCTGTGGTAATGACCATCCTTCAAAATAGAGTGACACTGTGAATACATACATACAGTTGTAGATAGGGCAACCGCATGTGAGCTAGGTACGTATAGCTGCGGCCTGGGGGCTCGGCTTCGTTCGGCATTAAAATATTTGTACTCGGTTGGATTCGAACCCGAGCCCGGAATGAGTATTCTCTTTGACTACAGAAGCTCTTCACAGCCCCCCACCCCAGGAATTTGTTTACGCCCCTGCCGCTGGCCTGTGTGAGTACTAACTACCCCTGTGGAGACGCGGTGGAAAGCCTATAGGAAAGCCCCGCCGTGCTGTGAGGGTATGGGGTGGCACGGCACGGCACGGCACGGCACGGTCAAGTCCTTATCAGCTGATAGCGGAGTCAGGCCGGCAGCATGCACTTGTGCAGTGAGAGCAGCACGGCCGTGCCGAGCCGAGCCGAGCCGAGCCGAGTCGAGCCGAGATGGCCAGCCAGACACGGGGCGGGGGCGGGGGCGCGACGGCTGCTCCGACTGGCTCCGACTCCAACTGCGCAGCGCCGAAGCCGTACCGAGCGGAGCCGAAGTGGCGCCGAAGGAAGCCGAGGCGAGACGGGGACCCCGCTCACCGCGCACGTCTCGCCGCTCCGCTCCTCTCCTCTCCCGCACGCTCTCTTCGTTTGTCGGACGGACAGACAGACAGACACCACCAGTTCCAGCCAGCCAGCCCCAGCAGCCAGCCAGTCGAGAGCTGGCCGTCGGGGCGGCCCCACGTCCGTGCGAGTGGCGTAGACAGTGTCTACATACTAGACACCCGCAGTAGGGAGTGAGTGAGTGAGTGTTCGAGCGCGATAGTGCAGTGCCGTGTCGCGTCGTGGCCCTCCCTTACCTGTGCCAGTGATAGTGTCTGCGAAGAGCAGAGCAGTGCTTCAGTCGTCTCTGTGCGCAGTGTGTGCGTGAGAGAGAAAGAGAGAGGAAGCGCGTGGGAGAGCGGGCGAGTGAGAGAGCGAGCTCGCCGAGCTACCACTGCTCCTGCTGTCGCCTCTTTGTGTGTGAAGTGATGTGTGCAGTGCCTCTTGTTGGATTTATCACAGCGACTACGGCCTGGCTTAGCTGACAGCGGTGGAGTATTAGGCCTATCATTACAACCAATTTCAAGGTGGGTGCCAGTACTCGTGACGTCATGACGTGTCATTCCCCCCCCCCCCCCTCCCCACTTCCCGCAGCCTTGGAGGAGATTGACCCCCTCCCCTGCCCCCCGCTACCCCGCGCCGCGCAGCAGCTGCGATCTCGTCTCCTGTCGGTCCGCCCGGCATGTCTGGCGTGGCGTGGCGTGGCGTGGCGTGTCGCGGCGGGTTGCTCAACCCGCGACGAGTTTGAACACCTCTTAGAGGTCCCCGTGTAACATTGTGCAATCAGCTCTCGCTTGGAGTCCTGTTAGTTCGCCCTGCACTGATTGGAGTCCTTCATTGCCCCGCAGAGGGGTTGGCTGCGAGGTGCAGCAGTGCATTGCAGTGCATTGCAAGTGCAGCGGAGCGCGGCGCGGCGCGGGAGCCTATCCTATCCTGCTGCGTAGCGTAGCGGAGCGTGGCGTGGCGTGGCGCGGCGTGGCGTGGCGTGGCAGCCTTGCGTAGCGCGGAGAAAGCAGTACGCAGTACCTCCTGACTCAGGACGGGCCGGCACGGGCTTTACTCACGGCCGTCCCACCACGCCACGCCATGGGCCCACCAGATACTATAGCAAGGTCGTTACATGCGACATGACTGGAGCGGTGGGCTGCTCTGCCCGGCGGGGGGGGGGGGGGGGGGGGGGGGG
>CABIKL010000462.1:0-22442 GCA_902196195.1 Aptinothrips rufus
GGACCAGCAGCAACAATTTAGGGTAAGGCTGAAGGAGTTTTAGTGGACGCTAAGCCAGGCTGCGACGCGCTCTAGATAAGGGCGGGGGCCGGTTTTCATAACTCCGCCCGAAATTTGAGACCAGCGCGAAAGACAGCAGAAATTGAATTACTGCGCTGCTGCTGCTGCTGCTGCTGCTGCTGCTGCTGCTGCTGCTGCTGCTGCTGCTGCTGCTGCTGCTGTGCCCGGAATGATGTTAAGACTGGAGAGGAAAAAAGGAGGTGGCGAGAGGAAGCAGTAGTAACGAAGGGACGTGAGGAGGAAGGGGGTAAGGAGGAGGAGGAGGTGCCCGGGGGGAAACACTTCCCTTGAGCTCTGATCCATATTTCAGTCACGTTTATTATAAAAACCGGCAAGTGATAGAAAGTATAAAAGATGGGAGGGATGGCTGATAGCCTTATCCTCGCGACTCGCAGCAGCCTCAGCGGCTAGAAGCGCGGGGTATCGCAACGGTGACAGCGTCATCCTTGGCCGGATGACGATAAAATACAAGCTAGTTCGCAAAAACAAATAAAACCAATTGTTTTTTCAATACCGATTTACTAAAGAACTTGGTACAATCTATCCTAGACAAAAGCTTATCAATAAGTTCGGCTGAGTGAAGTCGGCGGGGGGTTATTAAGGGCTCATTTCTTTTATCAGTGGTCGTGCCTCACGTGTGGACTGCTGCGATAGCGTAACCCTTTCTTCGCACAGAGTCCCTTCGCCTCCCCTTTCTCCAAGGACAATCCGCGCTCCAAGCCACGCTGGGCGGGCGAATCGAGGCGGGGCTGGGCGAGGCGGGGCTGGGAGGTCTGGGCAGAGCTGGGCAGAGCTGGGCAGAGCTGGGCAGGGCAGCCCGGCGGACTACTATCTGGGATTAATTCCAGACCATTTCCTTCTCATTTCTGCTGCGAGTTTCCTTTTGTTTCTTATTGTCGGTGGCCTCATCTTCCTCGCCGCCCCCTCCTCTCCCCTCCCCTCGGGCTGCCACTCGCTCCGCCCCGCCCCCTCCCCTCCCCCTCCCCCTCTTTCCTTCCGCTCCCTCTCCCACGCGAAAAACCGAGCACCACTAGTCATACACACAACTACTGCGGGGAGCCCACATTCCTTCCTCCTCACTGCTTCGAGAATAGGAGAACATCCTCGCTGTACCGCGCCAAATGATATAGTTCGTCCGCCGAAGAACTGTACCCTACGTGACGTAGGAAAAGACGACCCGCTTCGTCACGAGTTTTACGAGCTTTTTCTGATAACGCCCAGATAGGTAGGCAACCGCCGCGCTGTGGACCGGATCGCCAAGAGGCGAGCAGCGCTGCTATCGCTCGATCGCTCTCGTGATTTACGAGAATTACCCGATTTTTGAATTTCATGACCGAGTTTGGCTGCGAGAGCAAGCAATGCCGGTCGTAAAGAGGTGCTCCTCTTCAATATCCGATTTATTAATAGGCCTCCGTGGGACGCTCCACTCCATAGAATACCCAGCGTGCGGCCCGCCCCGCCCCGCCCCGCGCCACGCAACATTACATTGTGCGCGCGAGCTGGCCGGCCGTGCGAATACAGCTCAAGATGTATTTTTTCAATTTTCAGCAACTTGAAAGTAACATTATGTGAGTTTAAAATGAAGACAAGAATTTTAGAATACAAAGATAAGTTTTTCTTTCTTCGTTTTGATATCAAGCATTGAACTGCGAACGAAGCAGCGGCGGGATTTGAGGTCTGTATAGCGTAGAGCTGAGCAGTGGCCTAGCGCGGGGTTGAGTGGCGTGGCGTGGCGTGGCGTGGCGTGCCGGCGAGTGGCGTGGCGGCTCAGCCAGGCTGGGCGGAGCCGGAAGACGGGGGGTGGGCTGGGGGTGGCTGGGCCCAGAGGAGCAGTGTTCCGAAGCGAGACACGGAACGCTACTCGGTTCAGGCGCCATGCTCCGCCTGGTAGTGGCGTCAGACCGGGGGGGGGGGGGGGGGGGGGGGGGCTTAAGATGGGAGAAAGAAGGGGGCTCAGTGTGGTGGTCTATTTGTGTCAGAGGAGGACATTTTCTTTTCGGTAGGAAGGAATAGACATTGTTTACTCTTTAAATTGACAGTTTTTTATTTTTTTTAGATCTCCGCGCTTTTTGACTACTTTGATCGTGGTTTATACCGTTAGAAAGGTCACGTGGCTTGAGGCCCTTCCCAAGGACTGCACTCCCCACCCCCGTTCCCCACCCCCCTCTTCCAGCGAGGTTGGGGTGGAGTACACGAGCCGAGGAGATCGAGGAAGGCGTTTCCCCAGGGATTACCTTTTGATGGAGTAGTGCAGTACGCCGGGGCGTGCCGGGGCGGGGTGGGGCGTGGCGGGGCGGGGCGGGAGCACCAATCCTCAGCAATCCCCACTGCCGTCCCGCCACCATACATACGTAATCCCGTGGTAATAAGACTCGGGGCGGATAGGATGGCGCTGGTTCGATTCGCCTCCGCCTCCACCACTTCACCCCTCAGCACATTGCATCCACGTCAAACAAATGTCAACAAATATAAGAACCACTGTAAAATCCACCTAAAATTTTAGAATTATTGTGCCCCAACAAAGTTTGCAATGAAAACAATGGTAAAGTGAACTGCGAAATCTCTGTCCACTCCAAGTTTGATCAGTATTTCTGAATGCTGGTCGTTGAAAGTCGACGCTACACGACACGGTCTCTTTATTGCAGGGTCGACTTCCATTGGATTGACCGCACCACGCCAAGGCAAGTCGACACCAGAACAAGCCCTAAATCCAGGGGAGCAAACTCGAACAAGCTCGCTGGCCAATGGGCACGGGGACCGGCCATAAATTCACTTCCAACTACTTTGCCAGTCAGATCCTTAGGAAATCAGAACTATAGTATTGGAATTAAAGTAGGCAGACCCACTTCATTTCTCCGCACTCAGCTGTCCTCACTCACCAGGTCCACGAAGAGGATCCAGAGCCTGCAACATAAAGAGGAAGAAGAGATAAATCCCAGAGTCGTGGTGTGGACAGTGGCGATGACGATCTGTAGGGGGACATGATGGGGAGAGGACCGCAACACATACAGCCAACGCCACTTGCGTATGCAAGATGAGTGCCGGCAATCATAACACACGGCCCCTCGGGGAGGAGGCGCCAGTCATTGCTCGAGCAGGAGAGAGGGACAGAGAGAGAGAGAGAGACACAGAGAGAGACACAGGGAGGGAGAGAGAGAAGAGCAACTAATTTTACAACTATTGTGGGTGTGGGGCTGGGAACCACTGGGCCGCTAGCCACATCTTCTGCTATCGAATCTTTACGTGTCACCCTTCGGAAGGTGCTTCTTGAAATCCAAAGACAGGCTGATGAGACTATAAGGAAACGCAGGGAGTCATTGCTGTGTCCTTACACAGATTGGAATGAGGAGCAGAAATGTGGCTGATGCCTACAGCAAGTCTCTCTACCGCGTATACATAACACTTGAAAATCATAACCAAATTCTGACAACAACTTGAAGATTTAACTCTGCTGGTACAACTTTCAGGAGTCGGTTGCAGATTCTAATAAAATCCACACTGCTCGGCTCGGCTCGGCTCGGCTCGGCTCGGCTCGGCTCAGCTCGGCTCGGCTCAGCTCGGCAGGAGTCGGGTCACACGGCAAAACCTGGCGTGGACTGCAGAGCTGCTGCTACTGGAGAGAACCTGCCAGATCTGATAGCAGCAGGGGCGACCACATCGGAGTCCCGCTCCGACCGGAGGGGGGCCTCGCGAGCACAGCGGGGGCTCCAAGGTTCTTTACAGAGTTGCACAGCAGCCCCTGCCCGCCTGCCGCCCCAGCCCAGCCCAGCCCAGCCCCCGCGGCCCCAGTAGGATCGTTTTTACAGCCCTCCCTGTTTCCAGGAGGACCAGTCTTAGGGGCTTTGCTGGGATCCGAACCGGGCCCCGCTTCGTCCAGGCAGCCAGGCAGGCAGGCAGGCAGCAGCAGCAGCAGGCTCTATGCGGCGCCCCGCACCGCCTGCCTCACTCCTACCGCTCCACTATCTTCGGATGGAATTGCAGTGGGTGGGCTTATAGGATGCGGGTGAGCTGCCTCGGTCTCCGGGGCCTTAGGCGGGGCGGGGCGGGGCGGCAGGGGCTGGGGGATGAAGCAGCATCCATCGCGGCACGACAAACTCGGGAAGAATTCTTAACGCGGGGCTCACCCTCCCTTGATGGCTATGGTATGTCGGGAATAGTAGATTACCCGGCCCACCTCGCCACGCCCCGCCCCGCCCCGCCCCGCCCCGCCACGCCACGCCACGCCACGCCACGCTACGCCACGCCACGAGATGCTCCGCCGCCCTTGTCGGTATGCAGCCTCTGTTATCGGGAGGGAGGCACTTCCGACGTCGTGCCTTTTCATCCGTCTCTCGCTCGGCACGCGCGTGCCGCCGCAGTGGAGTGGAGCGGCACTCGCGAGGGTCCGTTACTCAGATTAGTGAGCCGACGTGATCAAAGGCTCCCTCCCACTCCCCGCCGTAGTGGTCCAAGATGGACGACGACTGATCGGGTTCGCCACGCGACGCGATTATAACTTTTCGTACGAGGGTCCGCGTGTTTTACTTTGCTCTGCTCCCTTTGAGATAACAATCTCTGTTAGTTTGCACCTTTTACCTGTAATATTTGCAACTGATTCATGCGCTATGATGTTAGTTTGGTTAGTCTATCGCAGTGAGATGATGGCCGGGACCCCCTGGGAGGCTGTCCACGCCGTACGAGGGGAGCCGTTATTGGGAGGGGCGGGAACTGCGCGTGGTGTTAATTGTACTTCCCAGCGCTGGCGGGGCGGGGCGGGGCGGGGCGGGGTTCAGCGGGGCGGCAATACAACTGGACACGGTCCCGCCTGCGCGCCACGCCACGCCATGCCACGCCACGCCACATCCGTCAAATCACATGATTGGCATCGCGAGGGTCAAATATTTGACCGGCGCGCTCATTGAGGTTCGTTGGCCTGGCCTGGCATGGCGCTGAGCTCGTCGGCTGGGGTGGTTGGAGGGACTCGAAGGGGAGAGCCGTCACTCTCACAGTGACTTCAGAGGGACTTCACTGTGACTTCACTATGACTTCCTCTTCTTCACAGACAGAACTCGCCAATATCGCCGTCCTCTGCGCTTTACAGTGAGACGATAGCGTTATTTTTGAACATTCTCATACTGCCATTGAAACGTCAGGAAAGTGACGTCACGTGGCGGTGCTGCTCTCTCATGAGATCCCTCTGGCTCTCGCACAGCAGTCGCAGCGTGTGCATACCAGCAGCATGCAGGCCCTGCCCGCAGCAACGTGCCAAGATGACACTCAGCAGCGAAGAGTATGGCCGCGTTGGAGAGGAAACAGAAGCCTCTCCAGTTGAAGAATTATATAGCCGCTCATTAATGGCGGCTCTGCCATCTCCACGCTGCTTTGCTCTCAGGGGCGTGTTTCGAAGGGGGTGAGGGTGGTGACGCTTTCCATAAGGGACAAGGCGCTCGATTACTGGAGTCGGTCACGACGATCAACGTCGTCGCTCGGCCGACGGGTAGGTCAGTGAATTTTATTGCTGTTTTTTATTTACTGTCGTCGGCTAGGTTTCTGAAGGGTGAAAACATCTTTATTTTAGGAATTCTGTCACTCCCTCCAGCTGCAGCAATAATTTACCCGTGGTTCGGGTATGCCGCTGTCGGGCGCCTACATGCGCCACACGCTGCAACCGGACGCGAGTTTCGTTCCTTTTTATTATCAGCAGATAAACCTTCGGGAGACCAGAAACGGGACAGCATGCTTATTCCACTTCATCCCTTGATCGATCTAAAATTTTAGTCTCATGCATCTTTGGAAGAATTCGGTGAGAGTTTACTTCGAAAAACAATTTAAAGAAATTTTACTTCAAACAAATTCAGTTTTTTTTTGTTTTTTTTTTTCTTCAATTTTTGTGTTTTACTTAAAATTTTATAGATTAAAAGTTTAGTCAACCGATAGCGTTTCGAACTCAGACGTTGGCAATACGCCGCAGAGCTCGCTGGGCTAATAAGAGTTCACCCCATCTGGATTACGGTTGGCAGCTCCTGCCTGAGGTCAGTGAGGCTTGGCCGGGCTTGGCGAGGTGCGGTCACCACACAAGGCGGTATAAGGGCAGGGCGTCGCGCCGGCTTATCAGGTGCACGCAAGCACTATGACACCGGCCGCAGGGCAGCGGCAATACGAGCCCCAAAACCTTCATACGCGTCGCCACTTACTCCTGGCGAGGAAAAAAAAATTAATAATTGTAATGATTTGCACTCTTAATATTTTTGGTGATCTTACTGAAACAATTATGGTATGGAATATATCATAACTAGAAGTAAAATTACGATATATTAGTTGTTGATTTCACTCAAATATTCGTGCATAGCGAGATCTACTATTAAAAAGTTGTGCCATGAATTTAAGAGAGTACAAAGACTCATTGAATGGGAATCGCATGTTTAATTGCTGGAAACCGTGGGTGTGGTCAGTTGGGGTAAGCTGGCGGGTCGCTTGCTATCGGACATGGTCACGCGCGCCCTGCGGAGGCCTGGCCGGACCTCGCCGGGCGGGGCGTGGCTTTAAATGATCCGGCCTTGTGCGACGGGGTACGATACACTCTTGGAGAGGTTGTGCGAGAGAAATGCAAGGGCGGGTATTCCACACTGCTTTTCTCTCTCGCGCTTACGTCAACTCCATAAGACTCCATCTCACTCGCACATACCCCAGTCGGTCCTTGGTTCTGCGAAGGGTGGAAGGTGGCGTGGAAGATGAATACGCTGAGAAACTTACGGGAGCAGTGAATGCAATTAAACACACCACAGAAAATGCAAAAGTTGCTGTCCGGTTCCGTCTCAAATCCCAGCGCTGGCGGAAAGAGGCCTCCCTGAATATTCAAGATTATTACGGAACGACCCGCGGGGAGCTTCTCATTTCGCGTGGAACCTCCAGACATCAGACGCTCTGAATCCGGGCCGACCAACACGGAGCGGCGAGAGCTAGGAGCGTGGCGTGGTGTGGCGTGGCGTGGCGTGGCGTGGCGTGGCGTGGCGTGGCGTGGCGTGGCTAGGAGTTGCGGTGGGCGGCTCGGGAGAGGGGAGATGGATTCTGGCCTGCTCTGAGCTGATAGTCCCGGCGCCACTGGGATTTTCTGGTTATGGCTGCTAGCTACGGCTCGCTAGCTCACCACAAGATTTTGAAAGAAAATCATCTTCTACCTGGCTGGATGGACGGCGAAACGCATCAGAACCGTTGCATCGTGGTGCTTTAGAGCAGGACAACCTTACCGCTATCAATCAACTAAGCTGATCGACGAGAGAACCAGCCATACACTCATGCTAAGGCGTTATTCTTACCGCAGCAGAGCGATGCACTCATTTGAGTTTTTCACTAAAACCAGAAAATGACTCTTTTCGTGAGGCCTGCGTGCAACAGTTCAAAAACACAGAAAAACCAAAACCCAGAATCTGGGGCAACTCAACCCAGAAACCAAGGGGAAAAAAATTATTTTTGGAGGTCATTTTGAGACTTATTCTAAAACGCGTTTTGAAGCTTCCTGATCATTTTGCAACAGGTCTCAAAATCAACCCCCAAATTATTTTTTTTACCCTTTGTTTCTAGGTTGAGTTGCCCCAGATTCTGGGTTTTGGTTTTCCTGTGAAATTTTAAAACCATAGTTTCACTATTTAAGTGCGAGTCAGTATGCACTCATAACCAAGATTAGTTAAAGCCCCGGAGCTGATTGGCCTCTTCAAGTAGCTTTAAGGTAATGAAGCCGAAGGGCATAGGAGTATACCCCTGTGCTACGCCACTGGGAGGGAGTGGGTGGGCGTGGGCGTCTGGCGAGGTGGACGCAGGTGCACTGGACGCAGCGCGCAGCCCTCGCCTCGCCGCCCAGTCGGAGCAGCGAGGGGCATATCAGCGGCAGGCAATTTCAGGAAGGGATCATTGCCGTAGGAAACCTCTGGGGAGGAAGGAAGTGAGATGAGAAAACTCGTGCTGAAAAGAGAAAAGGGTTGTAAACATTTTAACGAGCATGTTCCGACTTTCTTATTCTAATTGAAGTTGTCCCAAGTTAGGATAAAAGTTAGGCAAGTACGTCTGAAACTCGTCGGCGTGTCCTAGGCTGGACCGTCCCGTCCCGCGCGGCAGGCAGTAAAGTTGTGCGAACACGTCTGCGTATGGCAGGGAAGGAGGAGCGGGGCCACATTGGTTCACGGAGCGATGAATACGGAATGATTCGTAGGGAGCGGAATAAAACAAACGGATCAGTCGCATGCGCGGCTGCGGAAGTTGGACAAGAAGGAAGTAGAGAGGGGCGGTCTGCATGGCCTCGCGAAAATTGTGCTTGCAGCAGCATCGGCCGGGAACAGCGAGCTGGGCTGGGGATGTCAATAAAAGATGAGGCCAGGAGAGAAGAGGGAAAACAAAAAAAGAAGCAAGACGAACGAACATAAGAAGGCACCGTGACCCTCGAAGGGGAACTGTGAGCGAAGAAGACCTTTCACACGGAGCACTGTTTTCGATGCATCGATAAATAGCCTAAATATCCCTTTTCCGTCTTGAAATTACTGTATTAAAATGACTACGATTAAGAAATTCGACTCTTTTTGTGTTTCTCGCAAAAAAATAAAAAAACAATAAGGTTTTGCGGGCTCTATGAATACCGGCTCTAAGTGTGCTCTAGATGTGATAACATAGTGCGCTTGATTCGAGTGCCAGGTTAATTATACAGTACCTTCCTTTAAGCCAGATTACTTTGCTGCGGCACGCCTATGCAGAGGGCACAGTTCAGCAAATTAACTCCGAGGACACCGCCCTTGCTCCCCATGGCACGCCACGCAGCGCTGGCACATAAATCACAGCCTCAAGCCTTTAGCTCATGCGAGTAGAGAGCTCGCGTGGCAAGCATAAATTTAATTTGTTTTAATTGTGCGCATTACGTACCCGTACTGCAATGCCAGCAACATACACAATCCACCCGAGCAACAAAAGCTTTTATTTGCAAAAATGCGCCTACAGATCTTGATCTGAATAGAATCCGTAAAGAACGATTCACATGAATTCTAAACTCAACATACTCATAATTCTCCTTAAATACAGTTGCAGTTTTACAAATGCAACCTCAGCACTAAAAATATATTCGCAGAAAATCCAGCAGCAGTTGCGCTTCGGCGGGAACACCGCAAATAGGACTTTGTTGGTGTGGTCCTGGTTGATACACCGTTGCTGCTGACGGATGAGAAACAGCATGAATTCCTTTAAGAGTAGTGGCAGTGGGGTTTCCTGTTCACTTTTCGTCACTCTGATCGTTATTTCCTACAGAAGGCCAGCATGTTCGTCACGACCCCACACCGAGAAGGCCGGCGCATCCACATCCTCCCAGCCAGCGGAGGGCTGCAAGCTGCAAGCCCGAAGGGAGACCTAAACGCAAGGCACGCGTCATCCAACTTTCATGGCCGTCCACAGAGGGGTGCGTCAGAAGCAGGGCACTCCCCCTGAGAGACTGAAGGGAGAGAGATTCCATACTCACGTGACTATGTCTCACCTCACTGGCTGTGACCGAGATGTAGACCTCATCTTTGCTAAGGCAAACCTCAAACTGCTCTCGTCAGAGCACCATTCGGCCTGCCGCAAAGATTTGGACTTAATAAATCGCTGCGCTCAGCGCGTCGTGGCTTCTGATGACGACTCTCCTCCCTTTAGTGTCTCTGCGTCAAGCCTTTGCTTCTGAGAGGGGCCACATGGCCGCCATGAGGCTGCCACCCACGTCATGTGCACCCGTTCCACTCCGCCTGCGCGCAGACATGGCTCCCTCAGGAATATGGCTGACCTTCTCAAGTTAGCAAGCGACACACGTTGAGAAGTCAGAGGGGAGGGTGCAGCCGTAGCCTGCAAGTTCATCGACACTCAGATACCATCGCCCGCCATCGCAACGTGTCGTCAGCAAGTCAGCACACCACTTTTATGTCGCAGTCGACTTTTTGATATCAGCAGATCTGATGTCTGCGATTTTCCTGCGCCAGTTTCAATGTGAGTGCGACTCTATATAGAAAAAAAACTACACAAAATATGTGCGCATTACTAGCAACTACAAGTCATGCGATTTACTGTAATTACACTAAAGAAAATTCTATTTTTTAAGGATTGTCTTCCCTTCCTGATTGAAGAACGATATGGGAAAAGGAAACGGGCCCGGGGGGGGGGGGGGGGGGGGGGGGGGGGGGGCGATAGGCAAGAGTCCCTCTCGCTGGTACGGCACTGCCATGCAAAGACGTACCGCAAGTAATTCCTGCTTTAATACTTGTCAAGTAAAACAAAGCTTCGAATGTAATGTCGGCAAACGAGTTTACAGTCGTAAAGGCGCGGGTCTTCAGAGGACTGGCTTTGCAATGACGGACCGCTATAAATTACTTGGCGCGCAAATAGTTAGATGTCCTATGGTTTCCTCCATCTATCCACGTGGATGTGACATCGCGGTACGGACCCTACTCCAGCTAGGCTGATTTACGTTCCCGAGGGTGCGTAAGATCGGGGGCTGTTCCCCGCGACCTTTCAGAGCAGCTCACACAATCAGCCATCAACCCAAAGCCCGCGCTAATTTGCATTTGCAGGGCAGGCAAGGGAAGGAGAGAGGAATGGAGGAGAGAAGAGGGCAATGCAGTGGCCAGGAGTACTCACTGCGGAGGGGGCGGAGTCTGTTGTTGAGTCACAAAGACAGGGCGAAAAATGTAAGACAGACATCAAGCATACCTTGAAATTATTTTGCTCTAAGTATTTATATTGTCTTTGAATTTATAATAACGGCAAACAATTTGAAGAGAACATTGTCAGTTTTGAGTAGGACTGTACCGAAATCCATTGCGCGTCGTTAGGCGGTGGTGGAGGGGCGCCCTACCACCCCGTCGCGGCTACACCTACCATTAAAGCACGCACCCTCTCTCTCCTCCCTCTCACCAGACCAACCCCTATTTGCGAAAGGATTAAACTGCGTGGGATTTGTCGCATGTAAAGTGCAGGAGCCTAATTCTGTGTGACATTTAGTGAGGAGGTGGGTGGTGGTCAAGGGAAGGTATGCAAGAGAGGGGGTGAATCATGGGGCCATGCAATGGTGAACAATGCGGAGAAAGGGGGAGGGGAACACTTCATATCGCAACTCATGCAAATTTTATTCTGCAACGACGAAGATTCAAAATGGCATCATTTGCGTCAAATATGTGGTTGCTTGCCGTTGTTTGGCATTTAAAATCAAAGATTGCTCACGTAGCAGACGGTCAACGTCACCGTGATATTATTCCATCCTGGTCTGTACACTTTTTTTTACTCGAATTCATAAGATTTAGAGCAGTTTTCACTTAAGTCACAGTTTTAATCCAAAGCCTTTTTTAAGAAAACGAAATAAGAGAAAGAAAACTGCCTCGCTGCTGAAGATACATGTTGTTTCTGGTGGTCCCCGCTCCCACCATATGTTTACTGCTGTCAGTTGAAGAGTCCTCTTAATCTCCCGATCGGTCGATTCGCAGCAAGGACCACCTCAAAGCAACATTAGAGGACTGATAAATATGCAAAGAGCATCGACATTTCACAGTCCTGTCCAGATCCGGCTATATTTTCAGTTCCAGACGCCTCGTTTCATGGACATGCCATTAGCGGAGTAAGGTCAAAACTCTTGACCCGACTTTTTGAACAGCGACATGGTCTTCTTTGCATCCCTTCTCACTCATATTTTTAGTCAAATGGATCAGGCTAGGGTATTCCGATGATGTGTCTTCTTCATACAGCCGGTCCGAAAAGTATGGAATACTCTACTGCGCAAGAACATTTACGTCACGTCTTTCGTGCTTCTTCCAACCGAACCAAAACTAGCGCTCGACCTAAACAAAGCAATAAGGGTCTAACGGAAACGGTATGTAGACGATTGGAAAAGGAATTACGATCGAGAAGTACGATGCAGAGTGTGAATGTATGTACTTTTTACAGTGTTGGAGTACCCCCGAGATGACGAGGAGTGTAGGATCTAATGTATTCATGCACAGCCTCTCTGGCGTCCCCTCTCCAGCCAGATAACACACGACAGTCCCACCACAGGGGGACGACGCGCGGTTACAAGATGCAGCCTGGAGGCCGCTAAGCCGGGAAGCCATCATTATATCTGTCGGTCCAACCCCAATAAAGATGGAGATGTACTACACGAGGGGAGTGGCCTAATCTCATGTGTTTTTATCCTTTTTATGCCAACCAGTTTCCAGATCCAATCGTACCCCGCCGTGTTCCCGAGAAAGCTGCCTTCGGAGCCGACATACACCTTGAATGGGTTGTCATGAGCCGTTCTCGTTACAAGCCATGCCTTCCTACGCCATTCCGTAGTCACGTGAGGAGACAGCTGAATGCCCGAACTTATTTCGAGTACCGCACCGGGGAAGCGAGCAGCGGGCGCTGGTTTGTGGCCGTGACAGCGGCCTTATTTCGTTTTACTTTATTAGCTTGCATATGAATTCGATACCTCATGTTTCAGAAGGAGCGTTACTCGTTGCACTCTCATGTATGAACATATCTTTATAACCGGAAAATAAAAGTTCAGATAACTACGCGATTTTTTTTTAAAATTTATATTTACATTTTAAGAGGAAATTCTGAAAACATTCCCGAATGCGACAAATTTCTGCTAACTTGCAGACTGCGTCTTGACCCAGAGGCCTTTTCGTTTTCTTTATAAGAATTTCAAAACATAAAAAATCTTGATATATTATCATATCAGACCTCGACTGTACATTCAAGACTTAATCAAAAACGTGCGTAAAAATAAATAAAATATTTCCTTAGATGAGTTGAAATGGCTTATAAGGATCCGCATATCACATTAGCATCTCAGATGGTCATCGGTTGGCAGGACGATGGGATTATTTCTTCCAACCCGGCGGTGCGAGCGTACTTAATTACGCGAGCAGGAAAAGACAGAAAGATAGCCAATCAGACGGCGGGAGGGACCGGCCCAGCCAACCTCTCCTTGGGTGGTCTGCGAAATACGCAAAGCAGCAGTCGCCGAAGGTAGGGGGTAGTTTCCATTCTTTCAAAAGGGTTGATTATTTAAGGATGAATGCACCATTGCTGTTTTTCCGCGAGCGAACATAAATTTAGGCCTTGATGAACTAGCCCATTCATACGCCTATTCTAGACACGACGCAGGCCTCTTTGGAGTTATCCCATTGTCATTGAAATATAAGAAAACGCTTTTACCGCATGAGTTAAAATGTGTGGGAATTGAATTAAGTAAATGAACTCTTTCTACAGCAGTCCAACGGCTCTCCTTTGTTTATTATGAGTCAAACCACAACACCAACTGTATTTATTGAAATGACTGAAAAATTACGTCTAAGGGCGGTTTCAAGTTTGACTGTACCTGTGCACCTGCACAGGGCCCGCATAGCTCGCCCCTGCCGTCCCCTCCTTTTTACGTCATGTTTGGTGCCCGAAAACGGTCCACACAACATCCCGCAAGGGCGCAAGGACAGAGCCGAGGAATTCACAACCGTAAATGGTTTTCGTCCATAAAATGCAGAACAAAAAGCACACCAAGTATGCTTTGGTCAGGCACGGGGTGTTCACAGCAGCGCGGCACGGCGCGGCGCAGCGCGGCGCGGCACGGCACGGCGCAGGGGAACGGAAAGGGAAAGTTAGTACTAGGCACACCACCCCCCTCCCCTGGGCCGGCTCGCCATAAACCGCGCCGTATTTCCATACAGTTCCGTCGGCGCGGCATTGAGCCCTGAAAGCGTAGTATTCGGGAGTCCGTCCCGTAATTGGGGGAGGACCTTGAGCTCCGCATCGCTGCTCTTCTTCGGCCGGCCCGGCACCCACACCACATACCTTACCTCCGCACAAGTGTGACAAAGGAGGGGAGGGGCGGGGAGGAGGGGACCTCAGGTGGGCGGCAAAGGGAGCAAGGTCACTCGTTGTAGACACGTCATAATCACGACCGAAACGATATGCACAGCCGTTGTTGCGTCGTCAAGGACAGCCAACCCAACCTGCTGCTACACGTCTATTCAACAATTCAAAGAAAATGCTTCGGTGCCAATGAAATGAATGTTTATGAACACTGTTAAAATAAAATGAAAAAATTAAGACACTGTTTAAGAGTACGAGTACTGTCGCTGCGAAAACAACATATACGCCTGGCTACAGCGAGATTATTAACAATCATAATTAATCTAAAAGAATACTTTTAGTAGTTCCTGCACTAAAAATAGGGGAAGAGAATAACTTTCGTCATTTCTGTAGATGGGCATGGAGGCTGGAGGGTGCGGGTGTTGATGTGGCTTGCCATCGGGATCGCATCATCATCATCATGGTTGACTCAGCGAGACCTCCAAGACGCACTCGTAAGCCCCTGCACAGCCTGGGGGGTTGAGACGGAGTGAAGCGGGGCAGCGGGGTGGGGGCGGAGGTGGACACAGGGGAAGGAAAACATGGCATCCCTCTCAACCCTCGACGTGCCTCCTCCCACCTCCCTCCCCGCCCCGCCCTTTCCTCATCGCCTTGCTACCCGCACCCCTCAGAACTGCTGGGCCCCCTCGGGGCTCCCCCTCAGACCCTCACATCCCCTCGTAACTCCTTCTGAGCGCCCGCAGTCCACAGCACGCCCCAATTCGCCGCCGGAAGGGCGGTTCTCTCCTCTGTGCTGCTTGCTTCAAACCCAGCGGCCCGGCTGGCTAGGGGAGGGATGAGCAGCATCTATTCGCGTTATTTGCGCAGCGAAGCCCTCTCGCGAAATTCCACTCATTTGGACCCCATCATACGCTTACATTGGTGCTACAGAATTTTCAAGTTCACTGACATTTTCCTGATCTTTCACCAGCTAAAATCATTAAGCTTTTTCCTGACTTTTGAAATCTTCTACAATCCAAATTCCCTGAATGTCGATTTTACTGACATTTTCCTCAATTTACGGACTGGTTTTGAATCAGCTGATTTTTTTTCCGGATTTTACTGGTAGCAAACCCTGCCACATACAAAAAAAAACAGTTAATTTTTCACGAGCGAACAGTCCGAAAAATTGTTAATGTGCTCAAAATCTCCGAAGTTGTGATGAAGTTCTGTTGTGTGGGTTGCAGAAACCGGCGTGGCACTCTACGGGTTTAAAACAAGAGTAGAGCAGAACGTGACTAACCCAGGAAAACAGATCTAAGAAGGAAAGCGACGGGACACATGGGCCATAAAGATGTATGAGAAATGGCAGTGGCTGATGTTTGAGGGGGAATGTGGTCCAGAATTGGTCCCTTCAAGCCTCTAAGCTCCGAGAGGATTCGAGAGTGGGAGGGGGAGATCTCCTTATCCTCTCCCTGTACAGTACTGTGGCATCTTGACCATCGTGGAAACATAAGGGCCCTCGCTCATATATGACAGTGGATTCTGAATATTCAACTCGAGGACAGTAAATATAGAATTTAGGTGTGACAGTAAATCTTTTGAGTGCTGCAGCACCAAAAGCACACGCACACAGAAAACAAAGACGGAAACATCCCTCTTGTATTCGATTCTTTTTAGATGTGTCAATAGAGAAAAGAGCTAGAAAAGCGAACTCACTGTGGTGCAACTAGCTACGTACCGAAGGTTTAGGAAGGTATAAAAATTGCTTGTCGGAGCAGGGGGGAGACTTCCCACTGATATGAATGGCGGTGGGGTGTGGCTTGACGTTCAACAGAGACAGGATGTGTGGCGGGCTCGTATTGTTCTCGAGTGCAAAGCGCGTTGTCGGAAGAAAGCAAAATCAAGTGGAAGGACAAGGTTCTTCGTCCCTTTTTTTGTTCGAGTGATTTGCGGTTTATTCAGTGACGCGCAAGCCAACCTCTTACATTTACGACATGGTAACCATTGAGGCGTTCAGCTGCGGTCTGTTAACCGTCTAACGAAGTGATGCTCGTTGACTGAAGAAAAACAAAATAAGATCCGATTTAAAAAATATATAGATATTCTGATTTTAGATCTACTCGATATGAAAACTTTTGGTACTAAAACATTGAAGTCTGTCTCACTGCATTCCGAATTAACGTGTCATGTTTCTTACGGTCACATAAGAAACTAACGTTGTATCCGCAATCAAATTAATGAAGACACTTCTAAGAGGCACGGGATCTTTAACCATACATAATATATTGCAATCCATGTTATTCATCGAACCTTTAAGTTTGCGGTAATAAGTTGCAATAAGTTGTCAACGCCGGATGGCGGATTGGCATTTTAGCCCGCAAGATTCGAAATCGTGAAGGCGATGCTCACCCTCTCTGTCGGTGGGAACGTTAAACAACGGATAACTGACTGCAGAGCCCTCACGCGGTAAAGCGGCGAACAGTTACCCCAACTTTATTTAGTGAAGTTAGTTACAAAATAAAAATAGCCAGGACTTGTGAACTTGTAACTTGGCTGTACGAAATTCACGTTCGGCTGTCAGGTAAGAGAGGTGCTTTAAAAATCGATTATCACTTCAAATATTACAACGGGCAGCTTCAAACCCCTTCCTTCACAAACACGGTATTTCGGTTTTGACTCACAACTTAATTGTTTGTTTAGAAAATTTTCCATCAAACCACAAGCTGTCTTGTTGGTTTTGATTTCATTTTATTTTTTTATTTTTTGAATTCAATAAGGAGGTGTGTACAAAGATGTGGGGCCCAAGAAAATTTGAACGCAAAACAATACTGCAATGGAGACGTGCTGTAGGTTTCACATGAAGCCGCCGGCCATAACCCTGCACGAGAGGAGCGCTATCTGCTGGGAGAGCTCCGAACTTGAAGAAGAATACATAGCGTCTCTTGCGCGCTACGTATTCCCGGACGATATAGAGACGGTACACCCCGAGGAACGGAATGGAGTAGTGCCTAATATCAGAATTGTATGATACTACAATTTCTTCAAGTTTTAAAGCGTTGTTGGATTACATCACTCTAGCTGATAAAGATGCCAAAAAGCGGCCATTAGTTGCCTTTGCAGGTCAGGGTCACATCCGGACGGGAAACAGGGAAATTTCGAGCTAGACACGTGGCTAGAGGCCGATGATATGCTGCTTCGTCAAATTTAAAGTATAAAAAAGACCCGTCTACCTCTGAGCTGCTGTCAATAGTCCAAAACAATCAATTTGTTAAAACTTAAAAGTTGCTCCGGAACTAAGGTCTGTTCGAAAACTAAATTTAAAAATGAAGATCCACATTTTAAGGTTATACGCTGCTTAGTAAAGACCTGCCCTGACTGAAGTCCTTAAATTCATGTTCAAGTTTGAATATTTATGAATATTTGTTCAATCTGTTGTCCGAATAGTTTCGGGCAACTGATAGCCCAGATAGCTGTTCAGAAGTGCAGGTTACCGTGTTATGAGATAATTCCCTCATGAACAAATCGGATGAAAACGGACTAGCTCTCCAAGAAAGAATTCCCATTCGAGTGTTACATCAGTTATACCACGGCAGTAAATTTGTCGAGGTGTCAGTCACTCATATAATCATTTGTACAAAATTTCGGTACCTTTGTAAAAATAAGTATGGATGTTTTACATCGCTTTAGAAAGAAATTGAGGATTACCGGTGCTCATTAGTACAATTATTGTCCTAAACAAAGTAAAAACACTACAATTTTAGCTCTCTAGTTGATTTTATTGTCTATAATCCGATGTAATCAACATAATCCTGCAGCACACACTTTAACCAGTGACTCATCTCTCGAGATTCGTGCCGCGATTTCTTAAGTCCTAACCGTTTTACACCGCATATGCAAAGGGAAGAAATGCTCTCCAGCAAAAGTTCAAGTTGAAGTAGCGCCGCCAAGCAGAAATACTCAATGCCACAGAACTGCGCTTCATAACGCTGTAGCAGTGGTGGAGTTGTCAGTTCGCTCCACTTGGTAAGCGGTGGCTCACCCTGTCGTGGGAACAAGGAACTGCGTGGCGGGGCGGCCATCCTTGTAACAGATGCGCGCGCACACTCCCCTTCCTCCCCTCCTTTCCGTCCTCGCCCCCCGAAGCGCCCCGCGCAGCGCTCACAATACAATGGCTCGAAACCCCCAGTCGGCGCTCCGTTCAACTCAAAGCGTGACTTGCCTACATCGTATCAGTGATCGATATATCAGTTTATTATTTGCTAATAAGGGCGTATTCCCATGAATTAACAGCTGATGTCCGAGACGTGACGTATCAGTATTATCATCACCGGCAGAATACGATCTGCTGAGCTCAACGAGAGAGAGTCGGTTAATATTAAGTTCTGAACAGGCGGACTTAACTTACATTTTCCAATTTAAAAGAGCTGAAAGTTTTACAGTAACGTTTACAGTACTTAGAGCAAGAGCAAAAGCACACACGCATTCACGGCCTACTTGCACTATTGAATTCAGCGCGATTCCCAGTGCAAAATAAGGATCGAAATTATATCGAAAAGATGCGATTTTAATCGGAAAGAGGTGGGATCGGCCAATTATTTTTGACTCCCTCATTAAACGACTGAATGACAGGCGAGGACAATACTGCCCAATGCTCATACTAAAAAAGATTGCCGTAAATTTCGAACGCCATTTGGCTTGTTTGATGAAAAGCCAGTCCTAAATTACAGTACTTTTCTTCGGATATTATGAAAGGAATTGTTGAAAATTCCTCCAGCCGAACAAAAGTTGAAACAATATATTTACTAGTAAAAGTCTTGGTATATCTGCTTTCACATTTAATCTAATTTTACTGAGAAAGGGAGACGGGAGGAAGGCCTGGTTGTAATTTCAGTCATTCAATCTACGCTATGCTGGGCCGTGCTCTGCTCGGAGCTGGGTCCCTGCGAGGCGTTTCATTTGTGCCCCAAGGCAAATAGCAAATAACGGACAAGCGACGGTGGAGTTGATAACCTGGTCGTGTCATACCACACGCCGAGACAGAGCGCCGCGCACGCTAGGCTAGGCAGACTCCTGATTGCATTGAGCCGCACGCCACTCTCCTACAAGGTATAGTGCAGTCACGAAGAACGCGGCAACGTCGCACGGCTCGGCGAAAACCGGCGAGCGCGCGCGGCGCTGTCGTCTCGTCTCCGACTTTTTTCTGCTCTCTGATTGGCCAGTCAAACAGGGAATATGGCCGGCGCGTGCCCGCGCTCCCCTTCCCCCTCCACCCTCGTGGCCCGGCGCGCTCTGCGATAGGTGGCTGCGCCGCGCCTGCGCACAGGCGGCCAATAACGAGGCCGTTGCCATGGCAACCAGAAGCTGCGCGAGATGCTGGACCAAGAGCAGCCGGCTGGAGCGCTGCCTTCAAGGCAGCCGTTCATGTGTTTTCTGCAAAATCTTGCTGGAAAATGAATGGAACACTCCCCGAGGGAACGTTTGAAGACCAGAACAAAGGTACATGCCAAATTTATATACACGATAGACAATACGACAAAAGCATAGAAGTGCTTCATTTCGCATTTCTTCCCGGAACTATCACACGTCCCATTAAGGTACTTTACACAACTCGGAACGGCACTTATATTAGGCTTAAAGGACTCTAGTTGTCTGAGCTCCCGAAGTGATTGCCATTAAGTCGAGACAAGCACCTAAACGTACTCATGTACTATTGCCAAGTAGTTCGCGTTCATCATAGTCGTAACGTTTATGACGCCTTGATAAGAACGAGACAGACAGGGTGTAAAGTGAAAGTAACGGCGATAACTGCCACTTCGAATGATGCTGAGGCCGCGTCCTTTGTGATAACACCGCGTTTAGTTCACGAACTGAACGAAATGCATCGACACAAAACTTTTCAGTGCGTGAAGTATTAAAGTACTCAAACAATTCCCAAATTCAGAGCAGAGCATCTCGAAACCGCTTTACCTGCATTGATAAGCTTGTTATCATTCCTCTGCGCAACGGTATTCGAGCCGGATGTGTTATCGGCCGCCATGTATCTGCGCAGGGATAACCGATGTTCTGTTATCGACAGTACTTGCCCAAACTTTCCCAGCAAGGCATGAACTCATGCTCGTACGCCTACCTAAACTTCTACTTTCCGAACATTCATGATTAGAAGTTTTGAGTAGTTTGATCGAGCCTAGAAATTATAAGGCGAATGGAAACAGCGGAAAGATACTAGTCGGTTCGGATAGTCCTTCTATATTAAATTTAAGAGGGCTGGAGTCGAAAGCACGACCAGCTGACAGGACGAATTGCCATCGATGTTAAGAGTTATGACCGGTCTGTAATTTGCTGTAATTTGGAGCGATTATAGCCCCCGGACATCAATTACGGTTTCAGCGCAATTATGTTCTCGAAGAAGGGTATGAGAACGTCGCCACGTCGCCAGAGCACGTGAAGTGCTGCTATTGAATCCGCAACCGAATGCAATCTAGTTTAGAGGAATACAAATTTATTCATCATGAGAAAATCTTAATGTGTTATTTTACCCTGGACCTAAAGAATATTTCAACTTCACCCTGCGGTTTGTAATTTAAGTGCACTCGATTAGAATTCCTCTCCATGCTTCAAGGTGGTGTTGCTAACAACACTGAACTTACAGGTCCACTCTTCAAGAATTTTCCTAGAAACTTCCTCTGTGTCACCTGACAGACAGCCCTTGAAAGTATCCAATTCGTTAGGAAGAAAATGCTCCTCAAAATGGAACGAAAAATTGCTGATTTCAACTCGCAGTCCTTAAAAAAAAATTATGCAATTTGCCTAGTACTAATAAGCGCACCGAAACTCATTTTCAGGAAAATGTTATGCAGAATGAATGAATTCCACAAAAGCTATAAAGTCCTTTTAAATGAAGGAAGGGCCGTGAGTATAATGCGTTAAACGTTGCTAGAAAAAATTGAGGCTGCACGCTTCGTTACGCAACCAAGCTCTTTTGAGGAGACATTTACATTTGGTAGGGAGCGGAGCTCTGCCGAGAAGGCTTTGTGAGTCTTTTGGACAGTGAACTGTATGCTGCTTTGAGAAGGGGAGGACAAAAAAAGAGCGAAACAGAACAAAAACCCGCTCTGCATACCAACGCACCCGTAAACTGTACCAATTCATCCTGAAATTCGTAGCCTTATAATTTTGTCTCTCAACAGCTTTCGCACTGACGGCTGAAACTCCATTTAAAGGTTGGTATTTCGTGACTTGCTATCATATCTAAGCCGAAAGGAGTGCATTGTGTATCCCTCTTTAATATATTCAGCCTTTTCCAAAGTAGAGGAACACAGGCCAGACAACTCGTCTAGTCGAGCGACCAGGCAGTCCAGGGGCTGGGCGCAACCCAATGGCTGCCATAAAATCATAAATCTACTCGCTCCGTTCGTAATGCGGGCTGTAAACAAGGACAATGATAATAACAATAACATCCCATGTGATCGCTTTAAACGGGAGCAAAACGGTTCCTGGGGAACGCGGGAAGGACCCAACTCTGCAAAGGGTAGTGAGGGGGTCGTTAGGGGTGGTGGGGAATGCAGACCGAGTGCCGCCGGGCCGCGTCACTAGCCGTAGGCCCCTCGGTCAGCCGGCGTCCGAGACACAACCGGAGGGAAACATTTTTATGACTCACCGAAAAATCTCTCGGGCCCTGTCCAGTTAATCCGGCTGCAGCAGGAGGCGGAGGGCGGCGTCAGTGGCGGGAGGCGGCGCGGGGCTCCGTGCCTTGCTTACGACGGGCCATATTTCTGTCAGGTGTTTGTTCGCGTTGCTCACGTGTCACTAATCACTTCACTGGCAGCACTTCACACTCTCCGTTCACACCACGCCACTCGAGCAGGCGAGGGAGCACTTCTTCAACTCACACATCATATCACAATCACTACCGCACTCAGTTTGCCTTGCCTCCGAACTGACGCCGTCCGTATCACGGACAACACGCGGCGGTGAAAAAAAAAAAAGAAAAAGAAAAAAAATCGGTCGAACACAAGGCTGTGAGCGGGCCGGGCCCACCACAGCGCGCGGCGCGGGAGCGGCGCGGCAAGACTTCAGTAGACCCACCCACACCAAACACACGGGCTGGCTGGCGCGCCTGTATGTGTGAGCGAGCCGTGCGACTGTTTGTTTAAAAACGGCGAGGAAGGGCGAAGCAGTCGAGTCGAGTCGAGTCGGCAGCACACGAAAGGCTTCGTGAAAGGAAGGGAACAACACCAGCGCCAGAAAAAAAGGGGTTCGGTTGGCGGAGAAACAAGAGCGCGGCGCGCAGCGGCGGGGTGTTTCCGGGCCCTAGGTTGGAAACGATCTCCTGCCGACGACGACGTCGCCGGTGCCTCGGGTCGGGTCCAGTGGCAGGGCCGACGTCCGCCTGTCTTCCGCGCAGTCCGATCGGCCGTTCGCTTTGCTTCCCTTCGCTCCTCGGCGCGGCTCGGCTCGGCTTAGCTAGACTCGCAATCTTCTCCTCGCCCGCTTCACTCGCGTCTGCTTTGCCGCCCTGTTCGCCCCGACTGCACACGACGCTACGCCCTGCACTGGGCTCCCTCCGCCCTGCC
>CABIKL010000463.1:0-22435 GCA_902196195.1 Aptinothrips rufus
TTTCCATAACTCAGGGAAGCAACTATTTTGCATGCTAAAATTAAAAATGTGTTCTAGGACTGGCAGTATCAAGGGTAAGCATATCTTTACAAATCTGACAGATATTAAATCGAGAGAGAAAGAGAGAGAGAGAGAGAGAGAGAGAGAGAGAGAGAGACTGCCTGCCTTAAGAGTCAGTGAGTTAAGTAGCAATAGTTCCCTTGGTGAGCTGCGCCTGAGTCGGAGTGTGTGTGTGTGTGTGAGTCGCTAGTTCGAGCTGGTGTTCTCCTTGGCGAAGTCCCTCAGCGACTTGTACTCCGGCTTGGTGTCCAGGCGCTGGTTGCTCGACTCTGTCCCTCGTAGAGAGCTGTAAGAGAGTGGGGTAGCATGGCGTCTGAAGAGATGGCGACGAGGATGGAGACCAGTTTGTTGTACCGATCTGTATTCCAAGCTATTATCCATGTTAGTTAGCAGTGAGAAGTACAGGGTGGACTGGCCTGTGGAGGCTGCCCGCACTGAGCTTATATACAAGCTAGAGAGAACCGTCGAATGGGGGTGGTCACAGGGTGGGGGAAGGCAAAGGTTAGAAGACAAAGGTTTGAATGAGTGCAGTATCCGGCGCGTGTTCATGTTATCGCGTGTGAGTCTTGTGCGTGCTCTGTGTGGTCCCGCGCCTGTTAGCGCTGATTCTACTTGTCTCTATTTGTTGCTGATTATCTGCTGTGTATGTTGAAGCGATAGCCCAAGCGTGGCTTCAGTCCAGTATGATTCCTCACCTAACAATATTCCCCGTGCTGGATTTTTTAAAAACCAATGATTTTTTATTGTGACGTAATGTGTGTTTTGTTAAGTGTTTGGAGATATCCTTTTTTTGGATGTCCTACTCGTTTCGCAGCGTGAGTTGGCTGTTTTTCGTACTCACTGGTCCGTAGGACATCTTTTGCTTTTAGCGGATTTCCAGTTACTTTCTGGTGGTTGCTTGCTTCTAGTGGCATATCAACATCTTTTATCCGACGTACTGACGAGACCATTTAGTTTTTATTTCAATTGGCCTGGCCCGGAAGCTCTTTTAACAATACGGAGAAACATACAGGGTGCAGGGATTCAGATGTAGTGTAGTGATCCGGTGCCGTGTTAATGTAATCCGTCGTGTTCTAAAGGAAGGGAATGGCATTAGGAACACTCGACTGCTTACAATACAATTTATCGAAAAAATATCCCGAAAAACAATTTTAAGGTTATATTAGCCTATAAATACTGTCATGAAAAAATACACTGCAACTTCCAATAAGGTTAAATCCGAAAAAAAATTCGCGTTGCTTTAAAACATTTTAAATACTGATTGAACTTTTTGGAACATTATGCTGTCCGCGAAACGTGACTAATAATGCGATAGCTTTCTGAAACAAAGCATGATCATACATGACGTAGAGACTGTTCAGAGTTTATGCAATGTTGATAGTCGGGGGTGGGGGTGGCGTTGACGCGCGGTGTGGGCCGCCGAGGTCAGGCTCTTGATCAAGGCTTGGTGCAGATGATCCTGGGTCCGTGCGCTGTGCGTGACGCAGGGGTGGCGTTGACGCGCGGTGTGGGCCGCCGAGGTCAGGCTCTTGATCAAGGCTTGCTGATGCTCCTGGGTCCGTGCGCTGTGCGTGACGCAGGGGTGGCGTTGACGCGCGGTGTGGGCCGTTGAGATCAGGCTCTTGATCAAGGCTTGCTGATGCTCCTGGGTCCGTGCGCTGAATGTTGTTGAGGTAAGCCTCCCGTTCCAGTCTTGATGGGCTGGTCGTGCGCGGCACGTTCTCCGGGTCGCCTCGTATCACCCGTAGTCTCGCCCATATTACCGTCTCGTCCGGCTGTGATTTCATTTCTGCTATCCGTTCGGCGAATAGGCGTTGTGTTGCTGATCGCAGCTTCGTCCATGTGTTGGTACTGGAGCTGCCCGGGTGCGTGTCGCCTTGTTCGAGGCGCAGCGCGTCCTCGATGGCTCCCCGCAGCTTGGACGCGGTTTGCGGCTCGTTGATGTTGTCGTGGCGGCCGGTCGTGTCCTGGAGCCACCGCTGGGTGAGCTTGTTGCAGTAGGTGACGTCCATGGCGTGTGGTTGCGCTGGAGCGACTGAGTGCGGTGCAGTCCTTTCCGTCCCTTTTAATCCCTGGGTAGGTGAAGGGAATGTTTTCGCTGCTCTCCGGGCTTGTTATCATCTGGGGGGGCTTGACCCGTACTGGTTGCTTGTTGACTGCTGTATTCCCGACGTCGTCCCTTTCTCCTTGGTGCGGGATTACGCATTTGTGGTGCGGTGACTGCGTTAGGCCTGAATTTGTTTTCGTACCCATTAGTACGTTCCCGTATTTGGCACTTGCTCTCTGGCTCAGTGGCGCCCATCCTCCGTCGCGGGGGTGTTGCGAAGGGAGCTGAAGGCGTACCCACCCCACCCCCTCCTCACCTAACCTAACCTTTCTGGAATAATGGTCTCTGAGGACGCCACGCCTAGTACAACTAAGCCTAAAAATAACTTGAAACCCCCGAAAAATTAGTTTAAAAAGCCGCAAAATCACGAAAATCGAGGTGGGTGGGGTGGGGTACCCACACCCAGGTGTTGCGCCGATGGGGCCTCGCAACAGGGCCTTTACGTGGTGAAGGGAGTTTCTCAGATACCTTCGAAGGGTCAGGTTGGAAGCTTCTGGTACTCGTTGTGACAGTAGGCATCACGATTGGACCCAAAAATAATTTTAGACACCCGAAAAGTTAGTTTAAAAAGCCGCAAAATCACAAAAATCGAGGTGGGTGGGGTGGGGTACCCACTTACCCACCCCACCCCTTAGGGGGCTGTTGCGGCCGCAACAGGAAAATTGGGGGTGGGCGCCACTGCTCTGGCTGACTTGAGGGATTAGGATGTCCTTGTGACGCCGTGCCCAGCCTTGGTGTGGGTGTTGTCGTCCGGTGATGCTGTCCGTGTTTGCTATCCGATGCGGTCGTGCTGTTCACGTATGCTGTTCGTCAATGGAGCGTTTGCTGTTTGGTTAGTTGCTCCCTGTCTGGTGATTGTGGTATCCCGTGCAGGTCTGTGTTGCCTGACGGAATGCGTCTTCTTGTTTTGCGGGGGTTTTTGTAGGTTTTGTCACCCACTGCCAAATACCGCAAACCAAGATTACCGTTTAACCCTTTTATTATACGAAGTACAGAACTCTCAGGGCCGCTAACCTTTCCCTCTGACAATGTCCGGTTTCTAAGCTGGTAACGTCGCGACTGCCTCGCCGGGCCCTTGGCGCTCGCCTCGCGGCTCGCGGACCTCGGCTCGCTCCGGACTTTTTGCTACCTTTGCATGCTTTCCGACAAACCTTCGATTGGTCATCGGCGGGCGCCTGCGTACCGCCACAGTTGCTCTCATCTAAGTTAGAATCTCAGTCATTAAAAATACAAGACATACTTTGGTCAGTTAGCACACATTGGTCACTTGACATAGTTTTGTCACTAGAAGTAGTTTGGTCAACATCTTCCTCTTTAACTGCATTAGAACTACAATTATTACAGTCGTCTTCCCTGTGGAGCAGTAACAAATGCTCTCTCAATATATGCTTTCGGAATGAATCTCACCTGCCCCCAAAGGCTCGTACACAATCTCCACCTTGATAGTTCGTGTATTCTGGATGGAATAACTAATAATGAATACGTAGGTCAGATGTGCATATAAACCGATTTAAACACATTACCACAGGTACAGGTAATTGAGCCCATATCAGCCTGCAAAGCAAATGAAATACAGAAGGGCTTTAGCACAATATTTAAGACTATTCCACTTTTATGAAAAGGAACAAATACTTTGAACGAATGGAACTAGATTATATAATAAAAATAAAGCATACTGAAGTCAAGAAATGGTAAAATTTTATAATCTACTAACAACCTAAAAAAGAGAAACTTTGGCAGAGATCATTGGTTACTTTTGTACTTCTGGTAGTCCTCAATCAGGGATGAAACCTTGGCATCCAGGAAGTCTTTGTCATCCTTAGTAGTAATACCATAGACAGCTCGCTGCAGAAACATAAACTCTCGACCACATTCTGCAGGAGAAGGCGCATCAAAAGCATGGATTGCCTTGAAAGCTGCATCAAATGCTTTGAGGGGCATTTCCATGAAATACATTATGTTATTTAGCTTCATGTAACGTTTAGAGATGGAATTTGGAGAACCAATCAAGACGACCTGTGGACCCAGCGACAAGCCAACTTTCTGATACTTTGCCAGGCGGCCCATAAGTGCCTCATTGATCGTGCCTTCCTTCTGCAAAAAGAAAAAGTTAATAGAAATGTAATAATTCCTAAATATAGATTATAAAATACAGCAATTAGTATTCATGGAAACCTGTGGAAACTTACAGCAGCAAAGACCATCAGGCCATCTCGACTCTCCTGTCTTGATGGTCTCCATTGGCTCTTGCCCTTCTTCACCGCAGTTACAACCGGAAGTGAATTGAGTGCCAACAATATTTGAGCCTTCTTTGAATCTGAAAAGGGCGAAAAAAGAGAAAATAATTTAGTTGACAATTTATTATGAGAACTGACCAGCAAATATTCTCTAAAAAGTCAAATATTAAAATAGTTATTCCCACACAGAAAAACCAAAACACAGGATCTGAGGCAACTCAACCCAGAAACCAAGGGTAAAAAAAAAACAATTTTGTAGGTTATTTTGAGACCTATTCTAAAACGCGTTTCGAAGCTTCCTGATCATGTTGCAACACGTCTCAAAATCACGTCTAAAAAAAATTTTACGCTTGGTTTTTGGGTTGAGTTGCCCCAGATACTGGGTTTTGCTTTTTCTGTGCAAAAATTAAAACAACTAATTTCTATGTTACTGAAATTGCAACATAAAATTATTTCATTAGACATGAAGTTCAAATTTATCCAGCCCCCAGATGCAAAATGCGTGACCAAACTTAGAAGTAAAAAAACAATCGCATTTTTGATTCAAGGGAATGGAGGTTTACCTGGTGTAAGGGCATCTTCAATGGCTTCCTTTTCTTTGACAGACACCATACTCATCATAAAAGCTGAGAAGCTGGGCAACTCGAAGTATAACTTCATTTTACAGTCAGGGTACATTCCCTCACAGTAACTCACAAGCTGATGAAGAGAAAACTTATGATTAGATGTATCATGCACACAGTTGAGTGCTTTCAGTTAAGTCTTTGTTCATCTTACCAGGGAGTATCCATCATTTCCCTTTAGAGCGGGGTACAGCTGGATGTTCTCGCGAGCAGTTTTCTTTTCCTTGTGATAGGCACGCATTCTTGCTTGAGAGGTCAATTCCCAGGACTCCCTCACCTTCACCCACGGAACACTATTATTTTTTAGCCACTCAAGTGCTTCCTCAATCTCTTCAGTTGTTGCTTTATGCCAAAAAGAGACATTTTAACTGTGGCACTTTCCACATAATTTATTATGCATTTTCTGGAATTGTTTTGAATATGAAAGTATTCTGTGAAAAATACGACAATTTGGTTTATCAAAGCAGTTTAAGCTGCACTGGCAGTCCTTGTGGTAGCCCGGGGAACGTAGGAGCGAGCGTAGGCGAGAGAGCTGCACTGCGTGGAGTTGCGAGTTTTCGCTCATGAGTTAATCTAGAGTCTCGGAAAACCTCAAAGGACTCTGCTAGTTTGCAAAGTGGAAAAAGGTTGAGAACCGTTGGTGTATGGCCATCAGCTCGAAAACAACCAGATTTATAGTGACAAATCCAGCATATTCGTGATTTGTTTAAAAAAAATAATAATTTTGCATTAAAAGTAATCGCCGTAAAGCCAAAACATTTTATTTTGATATGTATTGACTATTCAAATGACGATGTAGTTTCCTTTTCTCGAAATTTAAGGAAAAAGGAGTCTCGGAATGAATGTTTAATAAAACTTTTAATGCACACATCGACAAGCCCGTCGTCGGAACACAATCAGCACCAGACCAGGGACTGGGAGAGGGACATGTCAAAGGACTAAGATGATTCGCTCACACGCAGTGCGTCGCGATACATTGATGTGTGGCACACTGTGAGTGGCAGGTGTTGCTGCTCACCTACACAGGTGGTCGAGGACTGGAAGGCGGCGCGAGGATGCTCTGGTTGACCAGCTGCCTTCCATCAGGTGCAGCTGTTCGCGGTGGAGCAGCTATCGGGCTCGCTCCCACTGCGAGGAAGAGTGCAGCTGCCAATACCGCTGCAGCTGTTTTTGCCGCTGCCAGAGTCAACGCCAGTGCAGCTGCCGCCGCCCTTGCAGCTACCTTCACCACGGCCAGAGTCAACACCAGTGCAGCTGCCAGTACCGCTGCAGCTGTTTTCGCCAATGCCAGAGTCAACGCCAGTGCAGCTGCCGCCGCCCTTGCAGCTCTCATCACCACGGCCACCGCTGATGCCAGTGCAGCTGCCCGCGCCCTCGCAGCTGCCATCGCCTGCACCTGTGTTAGGGGCAGTGCAGCTACCCCCGCCCTTGCAGCTGCCAACGCCACTCCCACTGCCACTAGCAGTGCAGCTACCAGCACCAGTGCAGCTCCCTGCGCCTCTGTTCGCCGCCACAAGGACTGCCAGTGCAGCTGCCACCGTCACTGCCATAGCCACTGCTACTGGAGACGTCATTGCCTTTGCTGTCACGGGCTCTGTCAGTTAAAGAACACAAATAAGTTTAAACCGGCTGCAATCATTGGTATTCTGAATCCCACGCAAGATTTTATTGGCCTCCGCCCCCTATACGTTTATCATGATCACGAAACTTGCATACACAACGGTAATATATGAGTTGAAAATCGGAGAGCAATTTTAATTATATATCATTCCTTTTTTTTAGCATAGAAACTAATCTAACAGCTGGAATAAGTTAAAGATCTCTTGGGAGGGTACACTTTGAATGAGATGTCATGCATCCGTTGTGGGGCAGGGCAAGAGTGAATTCTGACGGAAAGAGCCAACAGTCTCTGCAGTCTCATGGTCTCTGGAGGGCTAAATCGTTCAATTGTTGTTTTGGTCCACTTGGGTCAGTTTAGAAATCACTCTAAAATGTTCTCCTTTAAACTGAAGAGTGACAACAATATGTAATTTTGCAATTTTCTCACGAAACAAGCTCTTTGGCTGTTGATAATTTGACTGTAAAAAGAACGATAAGATAAATGTCTTTTGTAATCACATCATATCATTTTTTTTTATCGAAATTGAATGGTGTTTTTTAGCTTCCACAACGCTATGTCATAAACAAAAAGCTTTACAATCAGCACCTCGCTCCACTGGGATCTGAAAACTATTGTCATGAAATTCCGAAAACCAGTGACTGGAATTTCCTTCGAACAATTTGAATTTAATTGAATGGTATTAATAGATTCGTTTTTCCGTTCCCCATAAACTATTTAGTAGCTGAATTAAATAAACTTGATGGGCGCCAAATCCCAATTTTGTTGAGAAACCCCGGCGACGTGGGCTCTCCGACCCGGCCACGACCCACTCACCTTCGAAAGGCTGGAGTTTTACCTCAAATAGACTGGAGCACACCTCTACTCGTACACACACTGACGACTGTAGTGGTGGGGCATGGCATATATACTTACCTGCGCGGCACGCGAAGCGTCACAGAGCGGGCGACGCGACTGCCGTGGAAATTCACCGGCCAACTGGGAGAATACTGCAGTTAAAATGTAGGGAGCTTGGTGTGAAAATCGTAATTTTGAGGAACTAGACTAAATCAGCTCAATCCAGCTCAATCATACCTTAATATTTTAGATCTATCCTGGCTATTGTCTTGATTCACTCCGCATAGTATATTCAAAGAAGTAATGACGTCATTTGCACTCTGTTGAGCTTTGTACACACTGCTGCACATTTAAAGTTTGATAGTATTTATCGATATTATCTCCGAAACAGCCATTTTGTCTGATATCTGACGCAGTTTGTTTAATGGATGAAAAGTTCAGGTCAATAACCTGAGTCGAGTTCCCGCCCAAAATACCTACAAAATTCAGGGATAGACTATTGGATAATTTTTAAGTATTTTTTAGCTCGAAAACAAAAACTGGGTATACATCCTGCTAGAAAGATCCTTATGGGAACACTATGTCCCGTGGATGTAGGAAGCAAGTGGATCATCGACGTGCTTAGCACGTGGATGATCGAGTCGATTTTCGAGTCGCAAACGGAACTCAAATCCAGGTACATCAACACGTAGATGAAACCAGGTTGACTGTCCACGTCCACCTTTCATCCACGTCGAAAGTATATTTCGTCATCCACGTTAAATACACAGAATTTTAATAATACAGCGACTTGCGACTTGACGAGCACGTGAAGCCAGGTCGGGTAAAATTCGAACAGGGAAAGAATCCAAAAACATATTTAAGCTCAAGTATACCGTCAATAGGAATGTTATTCTGAGATGATAACAAGTGAAACGAATGAATTAAAACTGTATCTTATTGAACAGTCTTCTCTAAAGGCCAGAATAGGGGATGTTCAAGGGCAGATCCTTTAGGAAGGCCTCTGCGAAAATTTCTGGTAGTCAGTGGGCGTTTGCTGCCGAAGTCCTGTGAAAGTTCACGCATCCTGGAGTGCAAAAATATAGCGTTTTCCTTATGTTCAGTGGTCATGCATGTTATATTGCTACATTTAAGGCGGCGCTGAGAGAAGTCTGGATATCCGGTGTACATCGAGTGATCTGCTATTCGAGGATGTTCGATTCTTCCCCTACCTGACCCTAGCCATGGTCTGCGCCACCGAGCCAGCGGCGGGGTGCTCAGCCAATGTGATCTAATGCAACAATCGGGTGCTGTGGCGTGTTGTGTGCGCTCGCTTCGCGCAGGTACGACCGAATTAAACTTTACAAACTAGTGTGGGTAATCACTAATGCTGCAGGATTAATGAACAGAACTGACATGGTGCTCCGGGATTTACTGGTTCCGTTCTACTAATTTAAAATATAAAAGACCTTATTCCGAACTGAGCGAAAGAGTGCAGACTATGAGGACCAAAACTGAAAAAAACAGAACAAAAAAAAAACTGTGTATCCAATTCGTTCGAAATACATCTATTACAGCTATTACCGGTATGACGCGCTATAACGCACAAAATGTACTAAGTACTACCGAAGTTGACACCTCCTCAATTCGCACACTTTTCTGCAAATTTTGTGTACAATAAGCAAAAATCGTACGCATGGAACGTACAAAATCGTGCATTTCAAGCTACACGTAAGTTTTAGCTTTAACCAAATTGTCCGCACAAAATTGTACAAATACATTAGGTGTGTATAATTCTCAGCTGTAGTATATACGACTTTCACCGGTTCGTCTTCCATAAATAGACGTTGGTTTGTACTCCTATTACATGTGTACAGGTTCGTCTGTATTTCAGATTGATCCGTATGATTACGTGCAATTTCGTAAGCATGTAATACGGCTGCTCGAATTCGTAGGAATCGTATGTGAGACAGTAAGACTGGGTATGGTGCATGGAGAAGTTACCTCATTTAACACGACTACGATGTAAGTAAGTTGACTTAGCCTAAACGATCAAAATTTTTTGTAACGAAATGGGTTGTAAAAATCCTGGTGGATTGTCACTACGTTGCGTCCGAGGACATGTCCAGAAACGGACACATTTCCCTACTTTTCCTCCACAGATGCATATGGTGTTGCATTCGAAAGCAATGTGATGGCGATACTAGAATGAGACTGTTACCCTCTCTCTCACTAGTCGGACACGTACACCACTGCCGCTCGATGGATGTTGCATGCAGGACAAGCACACAGACTGCACGCGCATGTGCATTCAGCTGGCACCGTGCTGCGTAGCGCAATGCACAGCATAGTTGCCGGTGAGGGAGGTACGCGAACTTCACAATCCGACCTTAGCAACTCTTTTTGTTCACAACGCACAAACACTGTTATTGAAAGTGCGTTAATATTCATCTAAAAAAAATGCGTTTCCCTCAAACTAATACGCCTCAGAGAGCGTTGAAAAGTTCTACACACTTTATAAGCATTAGAACACAGAAAAAGTGTATTGAAGAAAATCATCACGTTTTAAATGTATTGATCACTACTTTAATACTGCAGTGAGTAAACTCAACACCCTTTTAATGCAATGATCAACACACATTTAAAGTAGTGAAGTTTCTCAATGCTTTTTAAATGTATTGATCAACGCATGTTAATGTGTTGAAGGTTTCGACACTTTTAAAATTTGTTGTTCAACACACTTTCAATAACAGTGAACATTTGTGCAACAATGAACTTTCAACAAAATTGTCTGTAATCACGAACTACTTTGTGAATCGCCATAAACAGAATGTTAGTAACTTATAGGCTAAACAAAACTGTTAATGAAGTATAAACAAAACTGATATCAAATTATTTTCAAAATTGTCAGCAACGTTACTGTCAATAATCTATTGCTACTTAAAGTGGATCATGTATATTGTGAATAAAGTCATGGTGTCCTTAGAGTGTACTTCCTGATGGCTAAAATGTTGGGGTGGGCAAAGGTGATCAGCAGAAATCATCCATGACCACCACAGTATCAAGTGGAAGCGGCTACTGTATACCCACACCAAACAGGCTGTGCCGTCAAGAAGAGTCCCCAACGTGGCCTCGGCCGTGGAACTTTTCCACCGAGCTAGAAGCCCGAGTCAAGGCTGGTCGCGATGAGCATCAGTCCCGACCTACCTCAATACACGTGCGCCGCACGTGCGGTGAGATAGGTACAGTCACAACAGCTCGGCTGATCCCGTCCACCTGTTAGAACGGGCGGCAGCTCCCGCCACCTCGCCGCTCCGTGCGTCCACGACCGAGCCGGATGGATATTGTCCGACATTGTCGAACCATAAGCAGGCATGGGAACCTAACGAGAGGGTCCAAGTGTGCTATCTCATTGGCCGGGAGATCGCGTCTGAGAATATTTTAGCTTTATATTTCCCATTTTTTAAGATGCAAAATAGAATGCAGTCGTCTTATAGATGTCCACACCGCGACTATTCGCATATTGTGGATTTTCAGTTCACGCCCTGGCGGAATGAAGTGACTCGCTTTGGACACCAGAAAACGGACTTACGAACAGACCCGCTGGACTCGCCCTTTCAGACACGTCGCGTCCGATTGCTTCAAAGGTGGACGAAAACGGACTCACTTTTCATGTCATTAACATGTCCGGCATGTCCGGGGCGTACCAAATATGTCCGTTTCAGGTCCGCGTCAGTTGCGTCTAAATGTGACCGTGCTGTCCGAATTGTGTCAAATATGTCCAAATGGTGTGCGAGTCTGCTTCACGTCCAGACTGCGTCTTATATGTTTACTTAGAGTGCATCAGAAGTGCAGTAGATTAAAACAAAACAAATTATGACGAGATCAAATGCTTGCTTCGTTCAGTGGCAACAAGAGACTCTAAAAAAACGTAGCTCCAAAACAAAAATTCGCAAGTGCAGCAATATGTGTAAATGTAAAAGGGAAAATACAAGAATACAAGAGAAAATATGTATCAGTGCACATTTTAATTAAAACCCTTAAGAGATGAAAAGTAAGTACAGTAAAAGAGGACAGTGCTTGTAAATAAATACAAGTGAACTTGATTTAAAACTGTATCATTAGTCTTCATACATTTCTAACTAAAACTTTTAAGGTACAAAAGAGAAAGAAGAGAAAGGCATAATTTCTGAAGAAATAAAGGTAAACCTATCAAAAGCAAGTACAGTAAAAAGAGGACAGTACTTGTAAATAAATCTAAGTGAACTTATTCAAAACCGTATCAGTATCATTAGTCATCACAAACTTCTATCTTAAGCCTTTCAAAGTACAAAACAGAAAGAAGATCGACATAAACTTCTAAAGAAATAAAGGTAAAGTTATCAAAAGTAAGTACAGTACTCGTCACAAGTGAGCTTGATTCAAAACTGTATCATTAGTCTTCACACACTTGTAACTAAAAGCTTTCAAACTACAAAAGAGAAAGTGAAGAGGCATAACTTCTAAAGAAATAGAGTAATAGAAGGAAAAATTCACATTTCAATTAAAAGCCTTTGAAAAAGTAAAAGGGATCATTCAAGAAAACAAGGAATCAATATTTAGCACTGTTTTGGGGGACTCTCTGCGACGAGAGATGTTTCTCATTCAGATTCAGGTCCATTGACAAAATGAAATTCTATGATTTTTTCTCCCTCTTCTATATCTTCTTTTGTGTCTGCGTCATGGTCCTTGTTTGCTCCTTTCTGACTTCCTCCTCCGTTTCTGTCATCTTCTGTGTTGCTTCACGATCCTACTTTTGTCCACTCTGACCTCCTCCGTTTATGACAGCTTCCTCTGTTGAAACTTTATCCCTTCCATTGGGTGTGGCATCAACACGCTAAAACTCACCACTCTGAAACCGTATGGCAGTAACACCACATCACACAAACACCACATGGCTAGGCAAACGTATGAAAACGACCGCAGCAGAGAATCACGCCACCCAAAACAAATACAGTCTAGAATCGTATGACACGAAAAAACACACGTGACCCGAAATCAATGTTGTAGGCAATTCAAAGCACGACAACTCACAACAAAGAAATTCACGGGACGGTGGACTCATACCACATGCAAACACGTGACACAAGCCCCACACCACATGAAACACAGAGCACATAATACTCGTCACATTGACTCAATGTGTTATAAGCTGCGCTGCAGCTCTTCCCCAGGGATACTCCAAACTCTGATAGTCGGAATACTTGGCGGATGAACTCACTGTCAGTCGAGTGATAAAAAAGGTAGACGTAGTGGCGGTATTCAAAGGAAGGCACTGAATTTAAATAATACTCCAGAACAACTACTTGGAGCCGTGACACGTCTGACGCGTGTCCGCACCGCGCACCCTTTCCAGTGCCGCGGAGTGGGCGCAGCACTTTTAGCTGCATCGACATTTCCTCTTTTGTCGGCTGCGAGATTCAAAGCTACTCGCGGGCCTGACACTCAACATCATAATTATAACACGCCACACGGAAACTCAGCATATCAAAACGACACCAATGATAACCTACATGGCACCAAACAGCCACAATATCAAACCCTTACCACAAATAAACCACGCCACAACACCGAAAAAAAGGCATACTGCTTTTTAGTATGTTATACTAGCCCTTAGTATGTGTCACTCTCAAATATGGATCTAGTATGCCATTCTCACATGAAGACCACGACATACTAAACGTGGTAGTTAGTGTGAATCCTCTTATTGTTAGTATGTGCCACACTATACTTCATTCCACATGGAACTTGGCTTTAGTATGTGCCACACTATGCTTCAGTCCGCATTAAACTTAACTTTAGAATGTGCCAACATTAAATGATAGTATGCATGTAGGAAAAAAACAGGTCCACTAATCAATTTCCAGTAAAAAATAGACTTTAATATGAACAAAAAAAAAATAAGTTAGAGGCAGAATTCGATACAACATACAACTAATCAACAAACACTTAACTTAATCTTGATTTTCTGGAAATTATAATACAATTGCTACCATACATAAAAAAAATTCAGAAGTATGTTAATGTTTGAAATATGTACATAAAAACATGTATTGTTTATAACAAATGTTTACAGTTTACATAGGAACAACCATCTTGGCCCACTCGCAATTTGCTGGGGTAAAAAGAGACAAGGCTTTCGTACTCAATGAAAAACCACTCAGCAGTCTGTCTTACTTCATAACAACGTAAGTGATCATTAAAGCCTAATGTTTCAAGTCCTGAAAGAAGAAACCAGGCTTTCTCATTTTCCCTTAATGGCCTCAATATCCAACGCAATGTCCCAAACAGTGGCAGATCATTCTCAGAATTTATTGCTAAAACCATTTTTCTTTCATATTGCGTTCCTCGTATATTAACTTTCGCAAAGCATGGAGAATCGGCATAATCTTCAGGTATTAAATTTTGAAACATATTGTATTGTTCATCACCTCTAAGAAAAGTCTCGTTGTTATCTGGGAACCTAACATCTTGGGGGAAAGATCTTTTTGCAAGAAATCTTGCACTGAGACTCAAGCAATACCTAAAAGCAGTTGTGTAGGGTAAATCTTTTCTAGAAGTGTGTGATCTTGCACTTATTTTTACGATTGGTCTATGCATGCCTTCCATGCGCATGCACCATAAAAAAATTAGAGGACCTAATAGAGTCATCAATCTGGGATAGTGTATCATAAAGTGGTGCTTAGGTTTCAGTGTCTGTCCAGATACTCGTCTATACACCTCATGATGCTCAGCAATCAAAGTGGCGAGATAGGGGGCTACTTCAATTCTGACAAACGGTGCACTGATAATATCAATAATTTCTGCAAGTAATTTGTACAGCCTCCAGTCATCATTGTCCTCTGTAACTAAATCCCCGACCATTAAACCTAGGTGACGTACAAAGAAAAACATTTCAGATGCGGACATTTTTAACTTATCCTTATTCAGATGTTCTGCCTTTATTATGGTAGGTTTGTTCCCTCCATCAAAACCGTAATCAAAATACTGGATCCTTTCATTTAAGGTTGCTAATGTAAAGTAACCCTGTCGGATCAATCCAGATAGGACTGGAATTAAATCATAATGACAGACACCTTCAAATAAATCATGCATGATGTCCACGGCTACGTTAACAGTCGTGTGATATGATAATAACTCATTCCACAAACATTCTCTTTTAATTCCGGTCAGGCTGTAGTTGTCGATAAGCAGATCCTGCGCATAATTCTCTGGATTCCTCAACACGTTTCTATTCTCCCTGAGTTGTGCCCTGATAACATTCTTATGTTCCTTGCAAATGCGACAAAAATAATTAGCAGTGAAGCATCCAACATATCCAGTTATAGTGTTAATACCCTTATTATCACCAATGACAAGAGGCAATGCAAAATAAATTTGATATATGCGATTATCTGCTTCAATCCGAATGCCCTCTGTTTCCAAATCCTTCAGATCATTAATAATGCGTCTGAAAGTTTCCTCATTGCCTCGATGGTAGTGGTCGGTCAAAAAAACCATTGCAACAAAAATGTTATCTAGTAGGGACAACAAGTGTTGAGGAATACAAGGAATTTGATAGTAAACTAGTCCCATACTATGGACTCCAGCATGAGACCCCATCGGGTTATCTGCCTCAGCATCATCGTAGTACAAAACTAAAGGAAAAACTAATTTATTTCTAAAATGAGTCTCTTCTATATTACGCCAAAGAGGGCTTTGAACTAAGTTAGTAAAGACATCACTCTCTTTCAGCATTTGTAAGTTGCTAAGAGTTGCTTGCAAAACACCTGGTAGTTCAAAAAACTTTTTTAACACCGCTTTGATAGAAATGTACTGCCCTGTTAGTTCAACTGGGGTGCGAACCTGCTCCCCGTTAACCCTTCTGATGACTTCACCAACACCAACATGAAAGGGCTTTGGATGCACGAAAGAGTCAGTATTTTCTAAAGCTTTAACCCTCTGACTTTCAGTTTTAAGCCCCAAAAATGCATCCTGCGTGAAGGCAAACATTCTTTCTAAATCACGAATATCTTGACCAGGACCATTGTAATGTCTAAGAAGAGACATAGTTTTGTGCTTGAGAATATCCAGGAACCCACTAGAAGCAAAATCTGAAGTAATGTCAATAATTTCTTGCACTTTTGACCTATTTATACTTATGTTCGAGTAAAGTTTGGCAGATAATGAAAGAGAAGACTGGTACAAGGCTCTCTGAAAGTCAAGCACAGACACAACAGGCATCGCTTCTTCCACTAAATCATTTGCTTCCACTAAAGGATCATCCACAGCCTCGTCCACCTCCATTTCGTTCAAGTCATTCCCACGAGCATTATTGATATTATCAGGCACATTTTCAACAACATTATTCTCGGGATGTTTGCTTATGAGATGATCTTTAAGGCATTTTAAAGTAGCGTATTCTTTTGGGCAGTGACAACAAAAATATGAAGTTAGATAATTGCGAGGATGCAAAAGCCTTATGTGAGCACACAAACCTGAGATTGAGCCTGCCACTGCATCACAAATACTGCACGTGTAAGCCATTTTACAAACACACTTTTACGCTAAACTCAACTTTCCAATGAAATCAAGTCTTGCTTCCAGAGTTCTTCCTCTTTGCCTGATAGCCTTTGAGTGAGGAAACTACACTTTTTACCCTGTCATTCACTTCATCCTCTCTCAACACCAGTTCATAAAAATACCGTTGAATGAACAGCCATATATGGTACGAGTCCCCTGGGTAATCAGCATCTAAGGCGAAAAAGGACTTAAAGCATACGTCCAATGCCTTGACTGCTGTCGTCAGCTTGTACCGTATTTCATCTATCTGCACATAAATTGCTGTCAGGGCTGTCAACGTGGGCCCCACAACTACAATCAGGGGCTGAGCCGTGAAGCCTTGAGCAGCAATGTCACGTCTGTGTCTGTTCACGGACCTAGTCAGATCATTTGACACCTGCATATTACAAAACATAGTTAATAACATTAACACCATCAACAAAAATAAGAAGAATGTGCAAATTTAGTTACAAAAACGTAAAAAAAATACTGACCTTCACATGGTGGAAAAAATATTTTCTAACAGTTGCAACCGAGGGCAATTGTTTCGCACGACTGTTTCCTCTTCCTTTCTTCTTGGTCAGTAAGGAGGGCAAGAGACCTATTATAAGAATATCTCGTTTATCTGGAAGCATATAAAGGCAGGATAAAATTGTAAACAGAGAACTTAACAAAGGAAAAAGAAAAAAAAAGGCAAGAAACATGGACATGTGTTCCGACCTTCAGGACATTGATCAATGTCATTTAACAGCTGCGTTGTGTCCGTGTCGGTTTTGGCAGTCTCCCTTCTCGCCAAGGCAACGATGTCAATCTTCGCAGTCTCCCATTTCACAATAAGGCCCTTCCCTCTGCCAGGAAACCTCTCCTCGAAGTCCTGCTCAATCTGCAAAAGAAACAGGAAGCAATTTTATGAAGTGAAGGGTTAGGCAGAAAAAGAAATACTAACTGCACCGTCTTAAATCACTCACTAAAAGGTGCCCCCTGGGAATAGCAAGGACTTTCCATTCCGTGAGGTAATCGCTAACAAATAGTGTTGCAGCATTTGGATCCTCTGTATCAGAATCGTCTTGGTTGATTTTCCTCTGGTTTTCTTGAGCCTTGTGAGGCCGGGTATCCCTCAAGATCTTACACCGCAGGGGATGTGTGAGGGACCAGTCCTTGAGCAGCTCAGGTATAGAGTCGTTTGTTGCAAACTTTAAGCTACTAATGGCTTCCTGAACTTTGTCACTATCTCTGTCAGAACTACCTAAAAAAAAAATAAAAAAAAATAATAGAGGAATGATAAGGAAACAGAGCAAAAACAGAAACATTTCCCTTGGCGATGGTGGGGGCGGGGTAAGAAAAGGGAAAAAATCACTTTTTTTCTGACAAACCCACTCAGAAATTGAGGGATGAGACATGATTTCCCATGTCAAAAACTAGTTTTGGCTATATTTTTCAGAAGATAATTGTACTTTTCTCACCCGTCCTGACCACATTGATATTTCTTTAATACCTTGCAATACTGCTGGAGCAGTGAAGCAGCTGTTCCTCGAAACGGTTTTGTTGCTCCTGGATGTAGATGCAGCATTAGCCTGTGGGTGACACAGAGGAGCACTCTTCTTCTTGGCTGAATATTTAATATTGCCTACTTTCCGAGGCAGCTTTCCAGTGCTGTTCCCTCCTTTTTTGGTTGCTGGTGCATAATAAGTTTCCTATAATATTAAAAATTAAGTCTTTTACAAATCTACTAAAAATAAAAAAAAATAACAAATTTTACATGTCATGGATATGCACTTACACTGTCCTCATACTCAAATATCTCAGTTACTCGTTTGGCAGCTTCAATATATTCAAACGAAGTTGGCCTGCAAAGGAGAAAAGAAAAAAAAATTGTATTTGTCATGATAATCAAGATTTGATGGCAAATGAAAACCAGACTTAATTATACTTACGTGTAATGTAAATTTATCATATGCTGAGCAAGTACAGCTACAATGTTGTTTCTATCCTGCTCGGTTAGTCCCCCTGTCAACTGATAGTTGCTTACTGCAGCCTTGGCCAGTGTGTCCTGCTCCAGTAATTGGAGAAGATCCTAAAGACAGATAGAAGAATGACAGTATGGACATACTGATGCATAATGAAATAGAGTCTGCGTCGTGAGCTGTTTGCAAGAAACATTTATCAAATGAACATTTGATCACGTTAGCAGCATAGTGGAACACAATACTTCATAGTTTCTTACCAAATTTCTGAGTTTTTCAAGCGCTGCTGTTGCCAAAATGTCTTCGGGTAAATCCTGGCTGCTGACCGTGCTGTTGGTGCGCCTTCTCTTCAGAGAATTTGAGGAAGATTGTGCACTTTGTGAATTGCCGCAGCCAGAGTCAGTGTCTTCAGGTAGTGCCTGTAAATTAAATTACATGAGTTATTCTCAGTCTGTCCAATTCTGGACAAAGTAAAAGTTAATCCCCAAATGATACTTTTTCACTTCAGTTAAAGAAGTTACATTGTAAGCTATGAATGCTCTGACCACAAGTGCAAAATTGGAATTACGTGTGACCAAGTGCTTCCATTAAATCTTGAGCGCAAAGACTAACTATTGATGATAACTAATATTTTGTTATTTGTAGCACTTGCTCCCACACATGCTAAATTGGAATTATGTGTGACCAAGTGCTTTCATTAAAACTGTAGCGAAAAGATTGACTACTGATGACAACTAATATTTTGTGCTTTATAGCACTTAGCTCCCACACATGCTAAATTGGAATTACGTGTGACCAAGTGCTGCCATTAAATCTTGGGCACAAAAACTGACTGTTGATGATAACCATTATTTTTTTATTATTGCACTTAGCTCCATGGTCAGATTATCTGATTTTGATTCTATTTATTGAACTTTATGATTTTAATTATGTCTGGGCAACGGAGTTAACAACCTTCAAGCAGCCAGATCCTCGTCCCCTGACACAATGCTGAGAACTACTTCCCGATCAATCTTCTGTGAGAACAAAATGCTCTAAAAATCTGAAATTAATTTAAGAGTTGCACAGAGAACCAACACAAAAAATTTAAGACACCATTGCAGTGCTTAAACCTACAATTAATTTCCAGAAACACAAAAATAAAAGAATAAAAAAAAAGAAAAGAATATTTTAGCTAACCTCAACTACCTATCTCAATTTATAAAAATATTTTAGACCCAAAATATTGCTTTTCTCTGGTTGTTTACTTTGAATCAAGTGTCATGGACTGCACTTTTTAAGACGCCTATGTTTTTTAAGAATTCCTTCCTCAGGATAGGTGGATCGTAAGACAGTTCTAATGCTAATGTGATGATGGTGGCAGAACATAAATAAATCTTTGCAAAGGAAAAATTTGCACAGATTAACGGATCATGAAAGTAACATAAGCGTACTAGAATGTTTATAATTGTTTGAAGAAAAGAAATACTTTTACATCTGACTATAGAATGTTTTAAAACTTTTTTTAAAAAAGAAAATACTTTTACCTCATCAACAGTCGAACACTGGTTGGGATGACTTTGATGACTGCTCCCCTCGCCTGCATCAACAACTTCGTTTCGTTCAACCTCCTCAACGTCAGCTGGACACAGCTGCTGGTTGGTGATGGTGCCCAAAGGAATAACCTGGCACTCTTCAGGCTCTCTGCCGTCCACAGCAGGCAGTTTAGTAATTGTGACATCCTAAAAAAAGAAGGCATCATTTACAGGTGCTAAATCATTGCAACACAAACACGAACTGACTGGTTGATGAACTTAGCTACAGTTAGAACTAGAATGGCATACAATATGAACTGAGTTATACTCAGTGTGCTATGAATACCTCTCCTCTGGCAGCCCTCAGTGCCGCCAAGCAATCCATAAACCTGGCCCGGGGGCCAACTAAGGGGATTGCCTCCCTGATCAGTTCATCGGACAGGCGCAAAATATCGCCGAACTCTGTGAGCAGCTGACCTATGAAGTGAACATGAACAGCAGGGAAAATGTGGTTGCAGTACCATGTTTAAAGTTCGTGAATGGAATATACTAAGTGCAGACCACGGCAATCGTTAAAATGCACCGGCATCTAATTAAAACCTGAGTTTTGAACGGATAATTTAGCTACACAAACTTCTAAAGTGTACGTTTACAACTAATTTCACTTGTAACTACATAACCTTAAAAAGGTTAGGCTACCGCCACCATGCTTTCGTGTTTTTACACATTCTTACCAACACTCAAAATAATTTGCTGAGATCTAACACACAAAAAATGCAAATACCGGTGTGAAACAATTTACGATATTACTCAAGAATTAAAAGAATTCTTCGAAATAAAAGTTCAACTATCTCCAGCAACCAAAGTGCCGGCCGCATGGAGGATACGTACTTTTAAAAATCGGGATGAGAGGCCCGAGTCTGTTGCTTTTCAGCCAATCTTGAACATCTTTATTCACTTCCTCTTCTTCAAACTGCATTTTGGTTAACCAATAGGTGAAACTTTAAATAAACTCCGTAATTCTCCGTAACTCTTGCTTAGGCCTGAGCGAGCAGCGAGATCGGTAGTGCAAGTCCACGGCACACAACAGCTCACGACGAGAAACGACACGAAAAGAAGGATGAGGGAGAGGGGAAAGCGGAGGGCACCGGAGAGGAAGGGCCGACTAGTTCGCGTCTTCCCCGCCAGAGTGCAGTATCGCGGGAGCTTAGTATGCCTACTAACAATAAGAGAATGCACTTATTTATGAGCGTTCACCTTCTTGCCGCTAGAGTGCAGTGCTGCAAGACCTTAGTATGTGTACTAATATTGAGATGATTTCTTAATTTCTAATACTTAGTGTGCACGCATACCAATATGCAGTATGCCTTTTTTTCGGTGAAGAACACGATATAGTTTTTAAACTAGGCCACACATAAACACACACAGACAGTCAACTGTTTTTAGCTCCGCCGATCAACTGGCTTCGCTAAGCGCTCAGCCAATTAATAATTTACATGAAAGAGCATTGAACATGTGCTAGAGAATCTGCAAAAGCTAGTACCTAATTGTTAGAGCAAATTGTAAAAGCACTTAAAATATCCTGCCAGCCACGTTCGACAATCCATCGAAGCTGACATTTCTCATTTCTCCGATTTGGGAATGCCTAAAACTGGGAAAGCCTTACATTGGGCTGGATAAGGCAGTCTCCACCCAGCCAACTAGAAGCATGGTAAAAACGATGACTGGTCTTCCAAGGATTTCTGTTCTTATTTCAAGAAGATGTGGACGATTCCTTACAATCTAAGGAGTGCGCCTTGCAATGAAATCCAAGGGAAGATTACGTGTACACCGAGGCACTTCCCTTGGATTCCAAGGAATCATCCGCCTTACCGGAAGACCTTGTACAAGACAATGTTTCTACCGTGAGAGGACTGTCCCACAAACTCAGTGGTTGTTCGATGGCGTGGATTGCCAATGGATGATATTCTTGCTGAGAGACATTGTAACGTGCCGTTACTAACGAGGCATTGCTGATGCCCGCCTCAACGTGACGTCATTCGCAGTGCGTGCAGCGCAGCGAGCCACGGCCAGCTCTGCCAGCAGGGCTGTCACGGCCACCAGGATCCCCACTCCGAACAGCTGCAGGGCGGGGAGCATGTCGTCGAACGTGAGCGCCCTGGCGGCCCTGGCAAGGCGACGGTCGCTGCGCAGCCCCTGCCCGCCTCCATCAACCAGATTGAAGAGGCCGGCGGCGCGGAGCCGTCTGAGGGTCTTACGGACGGGGAGGTCGAGGAGCGATCCCCGCCTGGACAGAAACCTGGAGAAGAATACCAAACCGAAAGTAGCAGTGTGATATACCAACTTCAACCCTTCGACTAAGCTGAATGTACACTAAATATCTATTATATTTAATTGGCTTGGAGGTGAGCTATGTTATTTATTCACGCCATCGAGTTAGGTACTTTTTTTGTGCATAACATAGGCACATATCTACGTGCTTACGTTACGTCCAATTTTCTACATTTACATTGTTGAGTACAATTTGTATGCAATCACGTCTAGTTTCTTACATAGTTGGTTCCTAACGTCCGTACCGTATAAACGTAGGTGCATAGTTAAAGTACAAAAATGTACATAACTTTATGTAGTGTGATACATCCGCTCTTGTGATCGTGCTGTTTCCCCCTAATTCAACGTAATTTCCTTGTAATTTTGATTTACTGTTCATGTAATTTCCCGGTAGTTGCGTGGAATCCATCTGTACCCCTGTGCACACGAACAGAGGGAGTGAAAGACCCCGTGCGTGGACCAAATGAATTCAAGTTATACCCTACTCACATATTAGTCTTTTTGTAAAACTCATTTTCTAAATGTGCTTTTTCAAACAACAGTTTTAAAGTGCTCCCAAAAGTTCTAACCTTTTTCCACCCACAT